>JBBPOD010000124.1:0-29531 GCA_038091255.1 Tylopilus intermedius | reverse complement strand
CCAACTCTACGCTGAAGTCATGTCCAAGCCCCTGCACACGCTCAGTTGTCATCAAAATACGGAAACGGCAGACCTGATCGGAGGCTTGCGACCAGTGCGCAATCGCGGAACCGCTTCTTCTAGTGTCCGTTGCGATGTATCATGTCTCCTCGCTCGTGCCGATATCGCCAACCCACCCACGGATACTCAAGGAATGCTCCACCAGATCTCCGCCTTATTGAGGATGGATCTCGACTCATCGCTGGCAGCCGCTCTCCGGGAATCTCAAAAGAGCCTTATCATGTCAGAGTCCCTGTTCGAATGGCACGACGGTCCCCTCATCCAAGCCATGCGCGGTGGCGATGTCTTCCTACTTGATGAGATCTCGTTGGCCGACGACTCAGTACTTGAAAGGCTTAACAGCGTGCTAGAGCCCTCCCGCACCGTTGTGCTTGCTGAGCGAGGGGGCACAGATGGAGAATATCCTGCTGTACGAGCAGACGATGCCTTCAAGCTTCTCGCGACGATGAATCCAGGTGGGGATTATGGGAAGAAGGAGCTATCCCCTGCGCTTCGGAATCGTTTTACGGAGATTTGGGTACCCCCAGTCGATGACCTCTCTGACCTGCGTATGATTATCGAGCATTCCTGGGCCCATGACGCATTGAAAGTCTTCACCTCCCCGCTCTTACGGTTTACTGACTGGTTGCGCGAGAGAGTTGGCGATCGTTCTATTTGTACATTACGGGACATGTTGGTAAGTAATGACCGTGGAATCCATCTAGCCATTCGTGTCTCACTCTTCTCTCCAGGCCTGGGTAGCATTCTCAAATGCCATCTTTACTTCTAATAGAGACGACGCAATACCATTAGGCGAGATTTTTGTGAGTTTGCGAACTTTTTTTACCGAGTGAACCGTAGTATTCATTTGTAATCCAGCACCATGGAGCCCACATGACATTTCTAGACGGATTGGGGTCCTTGCCGCAAACGGCGACATATCCACTGCAGACCCTTCAACAGATCAAGGACGAGGCTGTTCTTATGTTGCGCAAACTCGTCCTTCTCGATATACGCGACATGCCCCGTGCCCCCTGTGATCCATCTAACCTCGCTCAGTTCGGTCCTTTCACTCTGCCCAAGGGACCAGCAAACGCCGCGACGCCCGGCTTCAATCTTCAGGCACCGACTGCTTGCGAGAACGCTCTTCGGGTGACTAGGGCCTGCGAAGTTCACAAGCCAATCCTTCTAGAAGGGAGCCCTGGGGTTGGGAAAACCTCCCTCATTACTGCCTTGGCGAAGATCGCTGGGTACCACCTGTGTCGTATCAACCTTTCCGACCAGACCGACCTGATAGACTTGTTTGGGTCTGACCTACCGGTGGAAAATGGCGCGCCGGGAGAGTTTGCTTGGAAATCGGCCGAGTTCCTGCAAGCCCTGCAACAAGGTCATTGGGTTCTTCTGGACGAGATGAATCTCGCCCCTCAAGCTGTCCTTGAAGGCTTGAACGCGGTACTGGATCATCGTGGTACGGTTTACATACCCGAGCTGAGGCGCAGTTTTACCCGGCATCCCTCCTTCCGAGTCTTTGCTGCTCAGAACCCGTTACATCAAGGAGGCGGTAGGAAAGGTCTTCCAAAATCCTTCCTCGATCGCTTCACGAAGGTTTACCTGGAGGAGCTTACTCCCGATGATATGTTGATTGTCTGTCGGGACCAGCACAAGGAATGCGACGAGCGCATCCTCCGTGCCATGATTGCATTCAACGCACGCTTAAATCACGAAGTCGTCGAAAAACGGACCTTCGGTCGAGAAGGCGGTCCTTGGGAATTCAATCTCCGTGATATTATTCGTTGGGGTGAACTTTCGCGAGTATCCGGCACAACTATCCATCCCCGACACCTTGCCCGTATCGTCTACTTTAACAGGTTCAGAAACTTGCAAGATCGTGCCAGCGCCCAAACCATTTTCGATGAAGTTTTCTTGACCTCAGATTCGCCGCCCATTCCTAACCCCTACCCGGTCGTATCAAGTTCGCACCTACAGTTTGGTTACTACAGCACGAGGAGGCACAACGTGACTTTGCCTCATAGAACGTCCGACGTTTTGCAGGTACATCTTTCAGCGATTGAAGCTATCGGTGCATGCCTCTCCCAATCATGGCTAGTTGTCGTGACTGGCTCCCACAACAGTGGCAAAACGAACCTCATTAGAACTCTCGCTAATCTTTCAGGCAATCATCTTGATGAAGTCTATATCTCCAAAGCAACTGACACGACAGATATCTTGGGCGGTTTCGAACAAGTCGATCATTTAGCACGCATCGTGGCAATCGCAGAAGAAGCAGTCCGGCTCACCGATGCGTTTGCCCGTTCTATCTGTGGAGTCACTTCAAGGTATCAGTACCGAGCACTCGTAGCGCGGGAACTGACCTCTGGCCAACGAACATCCGCATCGATTTTACAACTTCTCTCTGGGCTTTTGACTGAGCTGTCAAGCATTGACAGCGATGACTCCTCCCTCGACGCAGCTCGGCGAGATTTGAATAGCAGACTCCAGGGCCTAGCTCAAGTCGGCTCAACGAGAGGTCGGTTCGAGTGGATCGATGGTCCATTGGTACGGGCGATGAAGAATGGTCATTGGCTTGTTCTCGATGGCGCGAATATGTGCAATGCTTCTGTCCTCGACCGACTCAACTCCCTCTGCGAACCAAACGGCCGGTTGGTGTTAACTGAACGGGGCTTCGTCAATGGCGAGGTACAGATATTGAGACCGCATCCGAATTTCCGTTTGCTCATGACCGTGGACCCTCAATATGGCGAGCTGTCCAGAGCGATGCGCAATCGTAGCTTGGAGGTTTCATTGTTGACTTCCTTTACCGAAGAAGACCTGTCCCGCATACTCGCACACTCTCGCCTCCCTGTCAGCTCGGCGACAACTCCTTACACATTCCACGAACAAGTACGTCGGGGTATCCGGATGGTGTCCCCCCATAGTCCATCTCAGTCTCTGCCGTCCGTTGCTGTTGACCACGATTCGGCTTTGTCTTCCCTGGTCGTCCATGCGCCAATTATAAATCAGTCCAATCTTCAAATGTCAAGGGCGCTTGTGCATTTCGCTATCAGGTCGTTCCCCCCGCACCTCCACTCGTTCTTCAAGCGTTACCTTGCATTTTCGTCTTCCAACGGACTCTTGTGTTCTGTTCTTGCAGACCCCGCTTTCAGTGAGGTCTCCAGAAGGCTTGCTTTAAGGGTGAAGGGAATCTCCCCTGTTGTCTCGTCCTCGCTTGATGATATGCTGGTCAGTGCTCATACGATAGGCGGAACTTGCTTCCGCTATTTTGCATCTATGTACTCAATCTGCATATATAGCCAATGGATGATTTCATGGTTTATCCACCATGCCCATGCTGTACAGAACACGCAGAATATTGCTCACACCACGCGACAAAACTCGAAATCCTGCAGCTCTTCGCTGCCCTCCTCATCGATAAGAGCGAGGATACTAGGCGGGGGCAGTCAAACAGTTCATCCATTAGCGCATTGGCTAGATGCTCGTCGGATCTGACGGAGGCTTTGCAAACAGTGCTTTCGGAAGTACGAGTGGTTGCTCAGAAGACACTCGAAGAGTTGATCTCTGGGTCATCTGCTTCCCGATCAGTAAGTATGCCCTTCTAAACGCCGAGACTGCTTTACAAAGCCACCTCCAGGAGTACAGAATATCAACAAACCTGCTCGAGATTTCGAGAGAACTTCGACAGGTTCTCGCTCATGCGGACTTCGACTACTCCTGCGTTCAAGTACTATCGAAGCTAATCTCGGAAGCGCTCCATAATCATTCCCCCATCTACCACCGTCTTGCTCACATGTCCGCTGTTCTCGAGGACGCGGTCTCTCCGTCGTCTGGTCTTGGATTAGTTGACATGTGGTCGCAACTACGGACAATGCGGCCCACGGATATTACATCGCTAGAAATTAGGTCGTTAGCCTGTTTGCCTCTGGAAGTTTTAGGACCAGGTATGCTAGGATCATTGAATTTTGAGGGGTCCCCCGTGGCTTGACCTATATACCTAGTGTCGCGTCAAGAGCAACTAGAAATCCTTGCTGTTGCAACCCTGCCAATGCACCTGGAGCCAGCTAAGAACGAGCGACTGGTGCATATATCTCGTCAAGTCAAAGAAGTGAGAAAGCATTGACGTTATTCTTTACCATATTCTGATTATCTATCGTAGTGGGTATCCAAGGACTCTGAGAAAACCATGAATCATCGCGAAACATGCAATCCGGTATCACTTCTGATCGAACTCCATGTTCTCGGTGATCTTCATACGGGAAACAAAGAGGTAAGACAACTCCAATGACAGTGTTGGATACATAGTAAAACAACACCGCGCAGGGAATTATACAGATACTTAAACGCCTCATTGGGACAGCTTTGGAGGATCCGGACGAAGATTTGGGGCGGTTCGCGTCATATCAACACGTTTTATGGAATTATGACGCAGAATGCGGCAGTATGTATCGATATCATTGATCATTCTCATGTTTATTGACTCCATGGCTTCAGTTCCCCCCAGCACCATCGCCACGGTGGAGACTCAATGGCTTGAAGCCTTGTGGCATACACAATCAGAAGAAGTGGTATGTAGCAAGAATTTGAGTTTTACACCAGAAGGACCTACTTGTTTTCAGGACGTCAGTGGCCCGCATATCATCTTTCGCCCGACGCTTCTTCTCAAAGCACTTGAAACGAGGTATGACCCTACCCCCTACGAGCTTGCATGTCTAATTCATTTTACACATAGTCATATCGTCGGCGTCTCGTTAGCATCGCTCGAACAGCACGGCGAGTCGCTCAGGCGTCATATCAGACTATCCGTCCTACAATGCTTCACGAATACTTCGCGGATACAGCAGCTCACTGCGATATTTAATCAGGGCTTGGCCTTGGTAAGTAACGAGTTGAAAATCATACAACAATGGAGGTTAATCATTCCCTAGGTCGCATCTTGCTTCGCAGCTTCCTTTGATGAGACAACTCTCTGTCGAATGCGTATGGGCCTTCCAGGATGCAGCATGCAAGCATCAAAGACCCTCCTGGATCTGTTGCGATCTACGACCCACGAACCACTGCGGAGAGCTACCCAGCATCTAACTGCTCCACTTGACTTGCTCTCGCCAGAAACCGCAGTGCCTGGCCTTGGGCGATGTTGGATCGCACTGAGCAGGGTCATCCTTGAGCTTTTCGTTCCAAATGTGCCCATTGATCCTGCCGCAATAGTGCGCTATGCGGCAGTTTACGCTCAGAATCGAGCAGATTTCCTGACTCTGCAAGTCGCTTACCACGCCCAACTGGAACTCCGGACGGCGGCTAATGCGACAAACGAGGTTATTTCTTACCTCGAAGGCTGTACCAAGGATCTCTTAAACACTCCCAACGTGTCGGCGGATTTTCCAGCTCGAAGCAATCTTACAGCTGTCCGCGCATTTTGGCTGGAGGTAACACAATTCATCAGCCAAGTGATCCACCCTTCCAAAATCGACGACTTGGCGCGTATCCTGGAATCAAGCGATGCCTCTGCTTTCGACCGCGAGATGGTTGTCCAGGACTCTATTTCGGGGTTTCGTCAACGCATAGAAAACCTCTACGCTGAGTTCGATGACATCACGTGTATCCTCCGTCTGGCACTTGCGCAACTTCGGTTGGGTCTCCATCTCATGCGCTCGGCTTCCCAGCAATCCTCTCAGCAAGAAGACGCCATGAAGTTGGCGACCAGTCTGGCTGCGTTCCCCTCTATACGCAGTGCGCAGCTCTTCCAAGCCATACCTGCTGCTAGTCCCGGTTTCCCTGCCGCCGAATTTGTCCTATTAAAGATCGCCGCAGCAGTCCACTGCACCCGGTTTTCGACGGTGCCAACGGTGGTCAGGACTGCCTATGAGCAGACTTATCGCCTCTGGTCGATAGATCGAGCCCATGACGATAAGAGAGCGGAGGACCTTAACTCTCTGTATCGCGCAAATACGATGACACATGATGTTTTGGCAGAGGCTGAAGCCGAGGAAAGAGAATTTTTGGAGCTATTCCCTACTTTTGAGGACGTCATCCACTCCACCGAAGCCTCGAATGTGCATGTCGGTAACAAGCCTGCATATCATCTGACCCTGGATCGACAACGCCAGCTGCTTTCACTCCATCTGACACTAATGGGTGACACTGTCAATCTGGATAATACTGCAAGCAATTTCGGTATTCTACGACAGACTTTGCTGCGGTCCTGGCTCGGGACCCAACCCTCTTCATTGTCGGACCCCCTTGATCGACAGTCGTTACATCTCCAGCTTTCGACTCTTCATGGACACCTGACAGAGATGTCCGACATCTCCCATACTCCCTCGACGTCTTTCAACTTCTACACCGACGCAAATATCCCAGAGGCGAAGAAAGTATCGAACCTGATCCATTCCCTTCGCGCTCGGCTTGTTGCTATTCTCGCAGACTGGCCAGACCAGATGGTACTCCAGCATCTCATTGATCGCTGCGATGTCATATTAGCATTCGATTTCGCCACACCTATTGCCAAGTTCCTGTCAGCCCTGGAACAGTTGCTGGTACAGACGGAAGACTGGGAGATGTATGCAAACCGTGCCAATAGTCTCAAGGAGCATCAGCATGGATTGACCACTCTGATCGTGGATTGGCGAAGGCTGGAATTGTCTTGTTGGAAGAGTTTGCTGGAATCCCAGAACCAGTCATTTATTGGGGGCGTGGCAGAGTTTTGGTTCCATCTATACGAAGTGCTGATACGAGGACCGCTGAATGCCGTGGAGGAAAGCGCCGTTGGAGACGACGACAACCTACAAAAATACCTCCGACAACTCCCGTCACTCCTGGACGAGTTCATTCTGTCCAGTTCACTCGGGCAATTCCAAGTTCGCCTCGACCTTCTTCGCAGCTTCGAAAGCTTCATCCATTACATAGCACCTGAGGAACTCCCCGTCCATCAAGATACTCTACTTCACGTCGCTCGCATCGTCCACTCCACCTGGTGCTACTTTCGTCTTTTCGTCGTCTCTCTCTCCGCGCTATTAAGGGATCAAAGACAAGTGCTGGAAAAAGAAGTCGAAGCATTCATCAAGCTCGCGAGCTGGAAAGATGTCAACGTTCAAGCCTTGAAGCAAAGCGCTCAAAGGACACATCATCACCTATACAAACTCATCCGCAAGTTCCGCGATGTTCTCAGGCAACCTGTCGTCGACAAAATGAATCCGTTATTCGCCGGCGATGCTGAGAGTCACCATCACCTAGCTGAACCAACTGTTTTCCTGGCATTGTCGCCCGTCGCATCCGCGGCCACACTCGTGGACACTACTTCGAACTCTGCTCCCATTCCTTCGCATCTCAACAATCTCCATCAGACTTTCGGCAAATTCAACGGCTTCATAAGCACCACAATTCGTCGCTTCCTGTCGAGGTATACCGTCGATGATGTCGAACAACTCTCCTTGGACATTATCTTGACTGCCAAAAATCTCGCTAGTCACACCATCCTTTCGGACCTAACCAAAGAAAGGCGAGAAAAGTATAAGAAGAATCTCCTGCTCCGTAAAAGAAAGGCTTGGAGCGATCTCCTCAAGGAGCTGAAGCGCGGTGGCCTAGCCCGCACTATCAAGCCCGAAGTTCTTGGCAAGTTGAGAGACGAGTGCTGGATCCGAAACCAGCCTTTGATGCCCACGGATACTGCACTGGCATCTGTCGAGAAGGTGGAGCACTACTTTGACCGGCTACGTGGGTGCCTTCCTGCCCTCAGGAAGGTACTTTCGGATCACCACTCAGACTTGGGGACACGCGACCTTTCTCGGGGTATCTCTTTCGTGGAATCCGGGTACTCTCTCGCGCTCGAAGGCAGGTCTGGGTATGTAATAAAGTTCTATTATCATGTTTGGAGCATTTTTTGATCGCCTGTCATCATATGCAGATTATCTCGCGCACTCTCTGGATACCTGGCACTTCGCCAGCGAGTGGACCGGCTCCAGGTTCTCTCGGAACACCCCGAAACGATCGCGATTGACGCATGCAACAAGATCGAAGCGATGCATAAGGCGTTGAACCATTCCATTCGTGCCCTAGAGGAGCTGTGTGAGGGGACGAACATCTTCCTTGCAATAGAGAATAACATCAACTCTATCCCGGATCTCCTTGAGAAGTGTCGAGCCCTTTCTGCATCAACATCCATGTGGCGAGAACGCGTGTCGAAGGTGCTTCAATGCAGCCAAGCTATCATGCCTTGTGTACTCCTTCGAGGTGCGTTTCCAAGACTGTGATAAGAACGAGGAAGATAATCAACTGTTTATAGATGAATACGACACCGTCGTGGAGGCTGCAAGATATTTGAACGAGCTTCCAGGACAACTCGAAGAGATGTCAACGGTTTGTCCGCAATTGACATACATTCTCCAACCCACCCGGGAATGGATCTGCGAACAAGGCCATTTTTCGTTCTCCGAATTGGTTCAACCGACACAGGAGGGCAATACTGTCGGAAATGCAGACAACATCATCGACGCGCTCCTCATTACCGTCCAGTCCATGCTCCACGAATGCTCCGAGCCTGCTCCATTACCTGAGCCAGCCACCGAATCCGAAGAGGCCAAGGACAACTACATCCGAGTCGGCGTCCAGACATCATCCCATTTCACTTCCCTTCTCAATCTCTCTACGTTAAATGAGCAATTGAACAACACCAGCGCTCAGCTTTCCGCTCTCCCGCACGCTTCGCGTCAACACGCCTTGCGGAGGGTGATGCCCTTCTTGTCCTACTTCTTGTCGTTCGCAGGCGCGTTGCTCGAAAACCTAGCCAAGTGGGCCTCGGCGCTTTTCAAGTTGGATTACGTCGTGTGCTCTGTGGTACACACCCTCGGGACTCAAGGGTTCTGTATCCCTCCCGAAACAGAAGAGGGCGAGGCTGCCGGGGATGAAAATGGTCATGCAACAGAGATCGGAGGGACGGGTTTGGGAGAAGGGACCGGGAACGACAATGTAAGCAAAGAGATCGAGGACGAGAGTCAGGTGGAGGGCCTCCAAGGCGAAGATGACGGCGAAGAGGAGATGCAGAGAGAAAAAGGGAAAGATGAGGAAAATACGATTGAGATGAGCGAGGACGTTGGAGGAGACATGGAGGATGTGCCCGAGGATGAAGAAGCTGACGAAAATAAGGAGGAAGGAGAGGAAGGGGAAGGCCCCGACGAACAGCTGGGCAAGCTAGACAAGTCAGACCCAGCCGCAGTGGACGAGAAGCTGTGGGGGGACGAAGGGGGAAATGACGACGAAGAAAGTGAGGACGAGCTGCAAGATGACAGGTCACGGGGAGATCAGCGAAAGCGTTCGGACGTCGTCGCGAAAGAAAGGAAGGGTAGCAAGGGAAAGAACGATGAAAGGCAAGCAGAAGATGCACCGGAGGATGAAAAGGACGAAAGAGAGCAAGAAGAACTCGAGGCAGGTAACGAGAATGCTCCGGAAGAGATGGAACCCCCCAATGCCTCTGGTGCCCCCATGGATCAGCATATTCCAGATGCCGATACCCTTGACCTTCCCGACGACATGCATCTCGACGAGGACCAGGACAACAAGCAAGATGATCAAGGAGACGACCTAGGGATGGACGACATCAGTGACGAGGAGCCTATGGAGAACGACCAGATGGACGAAGACGTGGGCGAGGAAAGGGAAAGAGACCACACACCCAAGGATGAGGCGATGTCCGTCGAGCCTCAGGATACTGAACAGCAACCACCTCAAGCTGTCGACGAAAGCAACAAGGACGAGAAAAAGGACGACCCCGATGAAGAAACTGAGGACAACGCTGTCGCCCAGCCCGATATCAGCGCTGGCGATGGTGATGGCGGGATGTCCGAGAACGAGCCGCTCCCCAAGGACAGTGCTCAAGAGGGGCAACGAGGCTCTGCCTCCAGCCAAGTCGAACTGGCCGCTGATGGTGAAGAGAGCGCCAAACAACATGAACGACAACGAGAGTACGTCTTCAATATCGCTCGACTATCTTATCATTGATGTCTCCCTGTCCGTTCCAGGCTTGGCGACCCCGTTGAGAACCAACCGCCTCCATTGGCATCCGACTCACAGCCTCAACCTGCGGACCCCAGTTCCACTGCTGAAGGCACGCAGCGTGGTCCCGCATACACCCACCAACCACCTCCTGCTCCATCTTCCAACCCCTTACGTACCCTTGGGGATGCGCTCGAGAAAGTCCAACAACGTTTCGACGAGATCTTTGGACCAGCTGACCAGCCACAGCCCTTGCCAGTTCCCCAGCACGGAGACGTCGAGCAGGTCGAATATGCTCACCAGGACGATGCACCAGAGAGCGATAATATGCAGGCACTCGGTCCGTCGGGCGAGGAGCAGGTTGCAAAGCTGAGAGAACTCAAGTTGGTCGACGAGGGAATCGACAAGGCAGATGCCCAAGCCATGGATATGGACATTGACTCGCTGGAACAGAAGCAGGACGTGCAAGAGGCACAAGACGTCGCGATGGACAGGCTGGCGGCCGAGAAAACAGCTGAACGGCCTGCGCCCAATATCGACGGTGCCATCATGCACTCGCAGCAGGCAGGCGACGTCGCCAAGCCCCCATCGGATCATCTCCCGGACCCCTCTGCACTCAAAACCGAGAACGACATGGAGCCAGAGCCCGAACCGCCCTCCTCGGAGCACGTTCTCCGTGCCCTCGCAGACCACACCGCACACCCCAGCCCCGCTTCCGCCTCGCACCTCTGGACCCTCTACACGATGCTGACCGCTCCCCTCTCGCTCGCGCTGTGCGAATCCCTCCGGCTGGTCCTCGCGCCGACGCTCGCCACGCGCCTGCGAGGCGACTTTCGGAGCGGCAAACGGCTCAACATGCGGCGCGTCGTGTCCTGGGTCGCGAGCGAGTACACCAAGGACCGGATCTGGATGCGCAGGGTGAAGCCGAGCGGGCGGGAGTACCAGGTGCTCCTCGCCGTCGACGACTCGGCGTCCATGCGCAACGGCAGCATCGGTGGTGGTGGTGGTGGTGGCGCGATCCACTTGGCGTATCAGACGGTCGTGTTGGTCGTCCAGGCGCTCGGGAAGCTCGAGGTGGGCGAGGTGGGCGTGGCCAGGTTCGGCCAAGGGTGGGAGCTCATCCGCGGATTTGGCTCGGACGCGACGGCGACGACCGGCGGTGTCAAAGACTGGGGCACGTCGCCGACCGAAGGCGGTCGTGTCCTCGACGCGTTCACCTTCTCCCAGCCGCGCACGGACGTGGCTGCGTTCTTGGAAGGCTCGCTGTCGGTGCTCGAGGCGGCGCGCGAGAGCGCAGGCAGTATGAGCGGGCGGGAGCTGTGGCAGCTCGAGATCATCATCTCGGACGGGATCTGTCAGGACCACGAGCGGCTGCGGAGGCTGTTGAGGAAGGCGAGGGGGATGCGGGTGTTGGTGGTGTTCGTCATTATCGATGCGCTCAACAACAGTGCATTGACCGCCACTCAGTCGAATCCGCCGGGTGAGAATGCGTCTTCGATTCTGACGCTCTCCCAAGTTTCGTACAAGCCCTCGCCCACGACGGGGCAGATGGAGCTCACGATGGAACACTACTTGGACTCGTTCCCTTTTGAATATTATATCGTGCTGCGGGACGTAGAGGCATTACCAAGGGTGTTAGCAGATACGCTCAGAGAGTTCTTCGAGAGGGTCAACGAGGAGTAGAAAATTATGTACATTACTTTCACCTGTATCTGTGCTCTAGAATTCAAGCAAAATATTTCACGTCTGTATGATGAGAGTTCTATTATATTCTATACGACAGTCCCTTCTTTGTGGCCAAGAAATTCGACAACACGTCATGCATCAACATATTTGTTCCAAAAGCCTGTCGTCCCGTTGTTCGGCGCCGCCCAAGTTTCGATCCCGAGCAATCGCATGACAAGGTTATACAACTCGACGTTTGCAAACCCAGGCATGATGTAGGTACCGTTGGCGACGGAGTGCCACGCAGAGGATTGGACATCAGATGAGTAGAGCTTGGCACCGTGCGAGAAGGGACCATGGGCGACGAACATTGCATGCATGGCAGGTTCCTCGTTGTCGTAGCCATGGTTCTTTGTTGAGCAAGGAAGATCAGTACATGGATAAGTGGAGAGCAAGACAACTTACGCCGATGCTCATCCCTTTTTCGCCAAGTGCCTGGCTTGTCAAAGCGTACCCGAGCTTTGGAACGACCCAGACAGGTGCGATCCGCTCGCTGTGCGAAAGGTGAAAGCGTGGGGGCATGGGGGTTGCTTCCTCGAGCGGCCCTGTACAACAATGACGCGTCTCTCTCAGGTCAAATCGGATGGGGCAGGAACATACCACCAGCATACGAATCTGTGGTATACACTTCAAACTTGCCACTGTATTGTGGCTCGTTGGATGCGTGGATGAGCTTCTTCAAGGCGACTCGTTCGTCTGCTCCTTCTGAGAAACGAAGTCCAAAGGAGGGCCAACCATCATAGTGCGTGACGCTGCCCCACGTGTCGCCTATAGACATGGTCGGCCTTCTGTGCAAGAGAAGAGTCGAGGAGAAACGCACCAAGTACATCCTCACTGTCTAGGTAAATCCATTCGGGAGCACTGGTATCAGCCATTCCATGGTCGCTAACAAAGATCACATCTACTATCTGAGACAGGTTACGTGCAAGGAGCGACTGATGAAGATCACGAGCGAAAACATCGACTTTTGCAAGTGTTTCCTGTGATGATTGAGATCACGAGCACAAATCCAACGTCTGACAGACTCACGTTGACAAGAGCAGACATTGGCCCAGTCGCATGTCCAGCCTGGTCCAGTGAGTCTTCGTATGCTAACCTTTCATGAGCAGCCGCAGTATTACGCCAGGGACCATGACTTACTCAAAATGAGCTCTGGTCTCTTTTCGATATCCTCCATGTCTACCCATTTCAGTATTTGATCCAGTTTTTCCTGGAGGGGCGCTTTATTGCGCCAAGGAACGAAGTAAGTTGGGGAGGCTCCAGAAAGCGTGGTGGGTGGTCCTGGCCTATTACACGTGAGGTGCAAGCTGGCAAGCGAGGCAAAGAGGACAACGCACCACATTTGGTTTGCAGTGACAACCCCGGCACGCCCAGCCGTCTCCCACACCTAATGAATTGGTCTGTCACAACACGTCCGAAAGCACGTTACAGTGCCGCTTACTGGCTCGCCTAACCACCATTTGGCCAGGGACATGGATTCGTAACGATTGTACTGGAACTCTGTCTCTGTCACAGGATCCCAAAAGTTCTACGAGCGACGTTAATCATTGTCAAAAACAAGATATTGAACGCACGTTGGCAATGATGCCGTGTGATTCAGCATGCAAGCCAGTCCTGTAGAACGGACGTCAGGTACGGAGCGCAACAGTATAGGAGTCACGTACAAGAGCGCCCAGTGGTTCCTATATGCCACATCGTCAGTTGTGAGGCCACCGAATGTCAACTTGGACTCACGGAAAAGTCAATGACTAGCAAAGCGGTTGAGTCATGACAGAGCACTGAACATGGCGACTTACAGGAAAGATGGGCTTCATGTATTTCGCTCTCAACCCCTGCTCGCTGATATCCAACAGATGAGGTGTCAACCCACGGTCGAGGTAGCTCGCGCTGTGGTCGGGGTCAAGACGCGAAGGTACGGCGGCAAGAAGCGACTTGCCTCAGTCCGTCTATGGAAATGAGGATGACGGTCCTCTTGAACTCGTGTGTGCCGTTGGAGAGGCGCGACGGGTTTCTCGTCGGGTGTTGGGCCATGCGCGCGCCAAAGTAGGCGGCGGCGGCAACGGCGACGAGGACGAGGACGAGGATGATGAGCGCGACAATTATCTTCCATGTCGCACACGTGTCCGAGCTTGATTCTTGTTGTTCATCGTCGTCCTCTTCTTCCTCGTCGCGGAGGAGGGGACGCTCTTCGTCGCCGTTGGGCATGGGCATGGTCGAGGTACGGGTTCAAGCTTCAAGAACCGAACAAGGTCCAGGACCCAATAAGTAATGTAACACGTGGCTGTACACCATCGACTTCCGTGACGTGGACCATGGAGGGTCTCCTCGCGTTCCTTTGCTGGCCGTTGCTCACCATCAAGACATGGATCCTATACATGTTTCTCGACATTCTCGCGACTGGACCCATGCCGAGACATATTGCATTCGAGATGGATGGCAACCGAAGGTATGCGCGGAGGCTGGGCAAGGAAGGCAAAGACGGCCACCCGGACGGATTCAACAATCTGGTTTGGGTACGTGTCTGCGCTGGTACAAGAGACGTGATGCACACCGTGTCTAGGTCCTCGAGGTCTGTCTACGACTACGTATCCAATGCGTCACCGTGTATGCCTTTGCAATCGAAAACTTTAACCGGCCGAAAGAAGAGGTGGACACGCTCATGAAGCTCGCCGAGGAGCGGCTCGTCGAGATAGCGCAGCGCGGGTATGTTCCTGTCCTGTCTTGCTCGACGCGCCTCACTCTTGCGGCCAAGGGAGATACTGGATAGACATGGTGTACGCCTGAACGTGCTGGGAAGACGAGAGCTACTCCCACCAAACGTGCAAGCAGCCATCGCGAAAGCAGAAGACATGACTCGGCACAACAACGCGTACGTCTGTCTTCTCGTCCCACGACGTGTTCCCATGCGTCTACGACAGCGCGATTCTCAACGTCTGTGCACCGTATGCGTCGCAAGACGAGATCACGACGGCCGTCGAGAGCGCCGTCCGTCGGGCGATCGAGAGCGGTGATGTAGATGGCAGGTGAGTGCGTGTCTGAGAGATGGATCGGTCTGACCCGCTGTCAGCACGATCACCGAGGACGCCATCGACTCGCAGCTGTCGACGTCGCTTGCTGGCAGTCCCCCGCTCGACATTTTCGTGCGCACGAGCGGTGTCAAACGACTGAGTGGGTTCCTGACGTGGCAGGTGAGCCTGGCTGGACGCTCTCGACGTCGCTGACGGGATTCTAGTGCTGTGAACATACGCAGGTGCACATGGTGGATGCATACTGGCCCGAGTTTGGGATGATGGACTTTGTACCGATCCTGCTCGAGTACCAGCGTCGTACATTACGTAACTTGTAGAGAGTTGACACGTACTACCATGTCCATCTTTGACAAGTTCAAGCAGTCCGCCTCTGCGCTCGTCAGAGAAGGTTCTTCCCGCGTCGCGTCCGGTTCTCGCGACTTCGTCCAAGGCTTCACCCTCCCCGGCGAGGCAGACAAGGCTGCCAAGATCCTCGCCAGTTTCCTCGGTCGGTCTCCCCCCCTGGACAGAACCACACTCTCAAACATACTCACAGCCGATCCCAACCACCCCGAGTCCGCGCTCAATGCCATCCCCAAAGCCGTCCTCCAACGCGCACGCGGTACGTCCCCACTACCCCCACCGCCTTCTTCCCCTCATCCCCCGCACAGGTCTCGCCGTCTTCCAAGTGATCAAGGCCGGATTCATGTTCTCCGGAAAAGCCGGCTCGGGCCTCGTCATCGCCCGCCTCCCAGACGGCTCCTGGTCCGCCCCCTCGTGCATCGCCACAGGCGGTCTCGGATGGGGCCTCCAAATCGGCGCGGACATCACCGACTTTGTCATCGTCCTCAACTCGGAAGACGCCGTCCGTGCGTTCTCCATCGGCGGGAACGTCACCATCGGGGGTAACGTCAGCGCCGCCGCGGGGCCGATCGGCACGGGCGGGAGCGTTCAGGCGAGCTTGGCACACCCCGCGAGCATGTTTTCGTATTCGAAGAGCAAAGGTGCGTCGTTGGGTGCCCGCGTGTGGTTTGCGGCGCTGACTTGTCCGGGATAGGGCTCTTTGCGGGCGTCTCGCTCGAGGGGACCGTCTTGATCGAGCGCAAGGATGCTAATCGCGATTTCTATGGGTCGCCCGTACCGGCACGGGATATTCTCGGTGGGCGGGTTCCCCCGCCGGAAGTGGCCTCCAGATTATATGAGATCATTGAAGCTGCCGAGGGTGTAGATGAGAGCGCCGTCCCAGATTCCGCATACTACCCGGGCACCATCGGTCAACATATCCCCGCACAGGGCCACCAGACTGTCTTTGATTCCGAGGCTCACTAGTAGGTCTACATGTGGGGATAGGTAATTCATGACTCTTTTTTTTTGCAATACTGCTTTGTTCCAATAATGTTTCCCTTGCCATGTCGATATTTTTGATATCCGAGATCGTTGCCCCTTGTTCATTCCAAGATATTGTGTATCCTATACGAGTCATGCATAAACGACGCTCAGTGCCACACATCATTCAGGGTCTGAGCACCCGACGCCCCCGTCGTGAATGCATTGTTGGGATCCGACTCCCACGTCACTTGGCCACTGTAGATGCGAATGTATTTGTACTGAATCGCCGTGTTCGCGGGTAGGTTCACCGTTGCTAGCAACGGCGCGTCAGTCAAGGGTCCTGAACGAAAGTGGGTATAACGCACTGCTCCATATCGGGTAGTTGGCAGAGGACAAGAGAATGGGATTGGACGTGCTCCAGTTCTCGAGGGCGCTGACAGACCCAGTCAGGTAAATGTTCTCTGCCAGTCAGTCAGCAACCAAGTCCTTCACGCCACAGTGAGATCACGCACCTCCCAGGACAGTAGTGACATTGACGTTGAACTCGACCGAGACCGTCGGCGCGTTGCTCGTCAAGCACGAACTAGGTACGGTCAATCCCTGTGCACCCCAGCTTGCCCCGGTCTGTCCTGCGCGGGCTGCAAAGACGGTCAGCGCGGACGCGTAGCTCCATGTGAGATCGATGGCGCTGAGAGGTGCGCCATTGCTCCTGCTGTACTGCTCCGACAGGGCACCGTTGGAAGGGGTATACTGTGCACCGACTGCGACGAATCCATCCGCAAAGTTCTTGATGGCAGTCGTGAGGGACGAGAACGTGGACGAGGAGGCGGTATAAGTGCCGGTGGTGAGGAAGGCACCGAACAGCCGGAAGAAGCCGAGGGACGTGGACGAGGAGGCGGTATAAGTGCCGATGGTGACGGAGGTATCGAACAGCTGGAAGAAACCAAGGGAAGTGGAGGTGACTGTAAGAGAGCCTTGCTTGTTCCAGACGATGAGTGCATCGTAGAGCTGCTCTGCGACTGCAAACGTGGTGAGGTACCATGGCTAGAGGACGACATGAGACTCGAGGGAGTGCAAGGTTGAGCGAAACACTCACGTTCCCACCCTGATAGACGTCCTCGGGGTATCGACCGGTGGCGGCGGCAGCGTTGGCGGTGATGCCAAAGTTGATGTTGTAGATGTAGCGGAAGGAATCGACGTAGGTCTTCAAGTTGGAGAGCGCCTTGCTTGAGCAGGGCTGGAAGGTGGTGTCGTCGCAACCCGCGTTGACGTCAAAGGTATGGATGGATGCCAGGACGGTGTTTGCATCGATGCCAGAGCGGCCACCGCCAGTGTTGGCGGTCATGAAACCAGGCGAGGGAGTCCAGTAGGACTAGAACAGCAAGGTGAGCGAAGTGGTCGAGAAGAAGAAGGCATACGTGCCTGGAGGAAGCAGAGGAGGTTGTCGGCCTGAGTCGTGTACTGACTCGCAGCGGATGTCTGGCCAAGGGAGGTGGCAAGGGTCGCTCCCTGACGCAACGCACGGTGCTGTACGGCGGTGGTGAAGAAGGAGGACGAGTTGATCTCTTCCCACAGGTCAAAGGTGGACTGGTTCCAGTTGGCTGCGACATAGTTGAGGTCGAGCTGTATGACGGGCCAGAGAGTGCCAGTGACATAAGAGGTATTGCCATTTGCGATGAGCCAGTTGGCGTAGGTGATGATGGCGGTAGAACGGAGCGCAGGGCCGTCGCGTTGGGGACGGCCCCAGGGACCTTCAAAGGCAGTTTCGTTGATGTAGAACTTGGGCTCTCCGAGACCACCGGTAGAGACGGCTCCGCTTGGACTGGTGACTTGTTGGATGTTGGACTCTGCATGCACGAACATGTCGATCAGCGAGCGGAGAGAGGTGTCTTGACCGAGGGTGTACTGGTCGATGAGCGTCTTGAACACGAGCGAAGCATCGCGGACCCAAGAGTAGAGATAGTTTGGGTTTTCGGTGCTGGGACTGGCGATGACCACGCCTGGCTGAGTGGTGTCAGCGTGACCGAGACAGAGAGGGACTGCTTACGTATGCACCCGGGGCCGATGGGCCAATGTTGGCCAGCAAGCGGGCTTTGGCGACGGGCGACTCTGCTGCGACGTAGTCGTCGACGCTGACGGCCGCCGTAGCAGCGCAGAAGAGAGTGAGCGAGAGAAGCATTAGTATTAATACGTACAGTAAAACCCGCTCATAAGTAGTGAGTCTGGCAATCGGCAATGTCCGTGCCCGCATGTGGTCGACGACTCTTGGGCCAGTCCGGGTTGTCCGCCGTTGACCATGTCTCTCATCGCCCTCTTATTTTTGCTCGTTCATGTCCACGCTCACTCCCTTTCCGCCCTGTACAAGTTCTCTCCGACCTCGCCAGAGGGCAGCTGGCTCTGGGGCTGGGTTTGGGGCGCAGAGTGCTCCGTCTCTGTCGTCGATCGCTCTCCACCTCTCACCTTCCGCTCTCGTCCGGCTGCATTCGGTCCTGACCTTCAGCAACCCCTCCTCGGCTACGTTCTCCCCCTCTCTTCCTTCACTTCACCATGTCCCTCCTCCCCGCTCCCAAACAACTCCAACCTCGCCTGTCCCCCCATCTGCCACATCGGACCTCATCAGCCTGACCCAAAGGAGACCTGGATCGCGCTCGTGCAGCGCGGTCATTGCCCCTTTGTCGACAAGGTGCGTCCTTCCCCCACTTTCTTTCCCCTCCCTCCGACTTCTAGATCAGGTCAGAGAAGCGCAGCGCCTCGGCGCAAGAGCCGTCGTAGTCGGCGGTCAAGACCCAGATCTCACTGGTTTCCCCGATACCCTCGTCAACATGTACAGCACAGGTTCTCCTTCTTCTACCCTCCCGTTCTCCTCTTGACCCACTCCTCTCAGGCGATGCCTCCGACATCTTCACCCCGTCCACCTACATCACCTTTGCAGACTACACCGATCTTATGCGTCTAATCGAATCTTCAACCACTCGTCATGCCGGATTGAAAACCCTCTCTCTTCTCATAACAACTCAATACTCTGCCTGGGAATGGTATTCGTATGTCCCTCTCTCTCTCTCCATGTATCACCATTCCAAATCATGTTCAGCCCCATATTGACTTTTATCGTCATCCTAATCCTTCCCTCCTGTCTTACCTTCGTCACTTTGCTCATTCATCGCGTGCGTATGGCACGTGCCGCACAACGTGATCGTGCTCCAGAACATCTCGTAAAGAGTCTACCCTGGAGAGTTTGGAATGGCTCCGCTTGGGAAAAGCACCAAGGCTCCGTCCCTCATGTTGACCCCTCCTCTCTTCCCACTACCCTCGATATCGAGGCTGCAGAGGACGCCGCTTCAGGTCCCTCCCAGCCCCACGATCCCATACCATGGTGCGAGGCACAGCTCGAGTGCGCAATTTGCCTCTCCGAATTTGCCAAGGGCGACCGCGTCCGCGAGTTGCCCTGTCACCACATCTTTCATCTCGACGAGGTCGACACTTGGCTCATTAATCGCAAGAAACTCGTACGTTTTCCCCTTTCGCACCTGTCACCTTGGCATGACGTTCTCCACCTCAGTGTCCCATATGCAAGGCAGACGTCACCCAACCTTGGCATCTCTCTCTCGCCAAAAAGACCTCTGACCCCGCCTCGAATGCAGACACTAACCGACCACCGACTCCCATCGCGCCTTCGTCGCCAACGGAACGTACCCCACTTCTTCACCATGACTGACACGAATGCGGATCTTTACCGAATGTTTGATTCTTTGTATGCTTGTACTATTTTACGAGAGCCTTGCTGCTGTATTCATTGTACGGACCAAAGGGAAGAATGGTATGATGTGCTACAAATATTATTGTTTTTTTGCCGTGGCCTTTTTATCAGTTTGCGAATGATTAGGTTCATGCCCGCGTGATGGTGACACGCCCTGGGGACTTTTCTGCCAAACTGGTGCGTGGACTCCGCGAGCAAACGTTTGAACAATAAGTCGCAGACAAGGTTCGTCACCATCTCCAAGGTACGCATGCAAATTTGACATCTGAGCATGCTTCATTATTGTCTAGTCTCCACTGGTATTCGGGGCATTGCCTTGCCGGCAATGGCAACCGGTTCTTCCGTTCCCAACTCGTCCATTTCTATTGTTCGTGCAATACATGACCGTCCGTGAGTCCACGGCCATTTCACTCAACCGACCCACAGGTGCTGCCTGCAGGCAGGTAAAGCTTAAATTCTCCACTTCCGACAAGGGACGCCCCCTTGTTTGAACTTTACCCGTAAGCCAGCTCGGCTTCCAGCTATCCTTGTGTGCAAAATGTGGGTCATCTTGGCCCTCTTCATCTTTTCGGAACTAGACCGGTTTCGGATATACCCATTGTCCTGTTCTTGAGCTTCGGCGCGTGTGCACCGCGATATGCTAATATGAGCTGACCAAGGAGACTTTTTACCTCTTGACATATCCTTTTTATCCTTGATTTCTCGCTTGTCTCACTCGTTGCTCGCCTACCCTTGTCTGGCGTCACAACAAGACGCGGAAGGGTGGTTTAAACTGCTTGCGTTCGTTCACGTCACCACCCTTCCCCAGATACTATCATGTCGCCAGTGGGTTATTTTCACGAAGACCAACATTTCGCCGCGTGCAGCGGCGAGCTCCCTTCCGCGAGCACGCCCTCGTGGACCTTATCATGCGGGCGTACAGGCATTCAGGACATATCTCCAATAGCCATCGATAAGAAACGCGTCGCTTGCAGATACTATCAGACAGGCAACTGCAGGCGTGGCCCAAATTGCCCCTTTGCGCACACATCCGCCGCAGCGCAGGCAGATTGTCAGTGGTCCTTTCTGCTGTTTATCGATTGTTCAGTCGGAATTGATCTAGACCAGCCCCCATGATACCTCATCCAGCGTACCTGCCAGGCGAGCACATGTATGGTGCGTCATGTGCGTGGGTACGCGCGAAACGCGGGGACTTCTGATCGCTTGCCCCGATAGCTTACTACCCCGTCGGGCAAACCCCTCTCTACCACCCTCTCGACGCCCGCCCGCACCCCGTTTTCCTATGGCCGCCATACGCACCCCCTTCGTCGTCCTTTGATCCGTACTACGGACTCGTTTGTCGGACAGAACACCTCTCCGATCATCCCGATGACAGGAGCGACCCGTCCTCTGCTGAATCGCCCTCTACCGTGACGAGCCTGGACTGGCAGCTCCGGGTGACCCTCGATACGCCATGGTTGGAAGGGATTGGATCGGGGGTCGTCGCAAGTCCTCCTGGCGACGTCGGAACTAATCTGTCGCCAGGGCATGCAGGCTATAGTTATCCGGTTATTCCCGACGTGAAGACCGAGGGTGGGGACCGTGCGACGTCGGGATCGCTCGATCAGGGCTCGACGGTTGCGCTCCCGCCGCCGTTCGTGCTGCCGTGGCAAGACGACCCGAAGAAGAAACCACTGGTTTACAAGAGTAGGCATCTTCTTCCATCTTGGATCGACGTCGGATATGTTTCTGATGTCGTCATGGATTGTGTTTTGCAGCAAAGCCGTGCAAATTTTATGCGGCCAATGGTAAATGCACAAGCGGCGAAAAATGTACCTTGTAAGGCCCGACCTTTTTTCTCTCGGATCAACACTTACGCATGTTAGCATCCATGACACGGAAGCCAAGTCAAACGTGAAATTGCCTCCGCCACAGCTAGCGCTTCCGACCGACGCAAAACTGCCTCCAAAGCCGCTCGACAAGTACGAGGATTCTCGGACGAGAGATTTTTATCCGATAACGTGGCGTGTGATTGGAGGCGGCGTGATGATGGGAGGTCAAAGTGCGTTGCACACGTGCCTGATGCTAAATGCGTTCTGAGCAGCATGCAGGGCAAATCTGCCCCGCGTTTTCCGCTGGCCAATGCAAATATGGCAATGACTGCAGGTTGGCACATGAAACGGAACTCGAAACGGATGGTGAGCGCTGTGGCGATTTTTTTGTGTGTTGGAATGGTGGATCCGACCTGACGAGATGCGCGCCGTTTAGAAGTTGGCTTTATCGAGCCCAAGAATGATACGCCGCGGAAGGCATCGCCACCACAGCTGAACAGCACGAGTCGGAAACGTGTTCGCAAGGCGGGCAAGGTGCCACCGCCAGTGACCATGCAGCCGATAATTCGTCCCCCAGCGACGCCGCGCCCACAGAGACCCGACGTGCCCGCTCTCCAGGGAGTGAGAAAGAACGGTGACCAAGTAGTGGTACTGTCCGCTCCAGCATCGCCAGTGCACAGACGGTCGCACTCCATGTCCATGGTTGCCACCACCCCACCACCCCTGGATACACCTCATTCCAACGTACGTCGTCCCTGCGTTCCCATGCCTGGGGACATGATGCTCACCCAGTCGCAGTATGCAGCGGAGCTTTAAGGAGCGTGTTTATGTATCATTTGTACCGCTACCGGGGCTTTGGTAAATTTCGTGTACGACCTTGTCTTCTTCTTCGTCCTCACCACTATAGAGACGCGATCGCATGTAGCATCTTCGACCCTTTTCTTCATATGCAATCCACATCGTTTCCATTGTTCTCCTGTCAGGGTACGCCGTCATGAACCACACGGTCGATCGGTGGGACACGCTGCGTGCATTGTCCACCATGGTCCACCACGCATTGGTCCTGTCCCGGTACAAAAGCACGATCGACCCACCAGACGGGATCGTACCCTACGCTTTCCTCGATCTCTCGGCATGACCGTGACCGACCTGCTCGTCCTCGACGTGTCCCAGTCTCCGGCAGCACCGCTGTGCAAGCTCGTCTGCGCCGAACTACGCGACGGTACCCACGCCGCGGGCTCGCTCAGGCTCGTGAACTCGGATGCGCCGTACGTCGTCACGCCCTGCGGCCCAAGGTACGTACACGTGCGCACGCAGTACCACTGGCAGAACACCCACACTGACGCACCTCCCCACCACAGCCTCTCGCCCGAGCGGTGTCCGCATGTCAACGCCACGCGTCTGTGCGCCTCCGAGGAACCCTGGGACGCACCGGCGTGCATTGAGGATGCGTGGGCGACGCACGTTGCCGTCTTTAAATTAACGTCTGACGCCGAGCCAGATGTCGATACAGTGATGGGTGGTGACCCACGCTCACTCTCAGGCTTGGACCCGGTCTGGCTGTCCCAGATCGATGCCACACGCGCCCTGTGCGTGCAGGGACTCGCAAGCGATGGTGCTCGTACTACGCGACATGATAGCGATCGCGATCGCGATTCCGATTCAGGGAACATCGCGCGTGTATTCGACGCGGACGAGGACGTAGTACGACGACGAGCGACGACCATGCCAGTGACTCATCGGTGCTTGAGCTTCGACGACGGAGCGACGGTCCAGCATGTGGAGACAGCAACACACCACAACGGCCCTGAAGTGGCGAGCGGCGTAAACGATGCCTGTGCTCGGTATTGTTGGTTGTCCATAGAACGGCCTCACCGGGCCGAGACTAGTGCGGACCGGAATCCGGGCACTTTAGAGAAGACCGACCACGAAGCACACGGGGTTGGCGTGCTCGTCAAAGCGCTGGTCCAGCAAAACATGGGGGTATCGTTGTTTATCAGGATGATCATGTATGTCGCAGCGCTCTTGTGCTGCGTACATTCGATACTCGTCGAAGGACCATTTAGTATCGGTTGTCGCAAGTCGTAAAGGACAGATCTTTGAATGATGTTATCTATCACGACTCTTGTACTTACCGCATGTAATACACCCAAGGACAAGCGCTTGTACGGACGGCAAGTGTTTAATAGACGGTACAAACCGGATGTAATGTCTCCGAGGTCATCTATGAAACATGCAATCGCGGCAAGTCCGTGTAGCCAGCTACTCGTGCGCGATATGTAACAAACACACCAGTGTATCCCATGGTTCCTTCTCGGCACCACGCTAGCGCCGTGCGAACGCGTCCCTGCCATGGTCTTCCTTAAAGTCAAGCTTGGACCCCCGCACGGGCTTCATCAGCAGAGATGCGGTACTCCCCGAATCCTGCAACTGGGCGTACGGGCCGTTGCTCGTTCCACTCTGCCCAAGACCACGCTGCTGCTTTGCCGCCTTGGCCTTGGCCTGACGTTTGCGCCTGCAGCAACAGCGCCAGATGCAGTAAGCCACAAGGAGGAGAACCACGACAAGACATCCAGAAAGAATGTAGGGCCACCGGCTGAGCACTTCCTCCTCGTATCGTGCCTTCTTCTCTGCCTCGCTCTCGGGTGAGTGCTGCTGCTGGGACGCGGGTAGAAGGGCGTATTGAGGAGAGTTGATCAAATTCTGGCCACTCTGTCGAACTTGGATGAAGTCGCTGAGCGCAGCGGTTTCGTTCATAAGAGAGAGGAGTTGGACGTAAGGATTGCTCGAACTCGAGCCACCCTCGACCATGTTACCAAAGTTGATCAATGTGTAAGTGTTCCGCACTACAAAATGACGGTTACCGAAGAATGCATCACGTGACAAACGGAAAACCGTACGAAAGGACATGCCGAGGATCATGTCGTATTCTCCGAGCAAACTAAAGGCCGAACTGATAGGTTGGAACTAAAAACAAGTTAGGCGTGAAAAGCGACTGTTTAAACCCTACTCACGGTTCCAATACAAGCAGGATTTCCGTTAGAGAACGACACACCGAAATCACTGGAGGAGACGTCCAGTGGATGCACCGGATATGATTGGCCACCAAAATTAAAGGTGACATTGATCAACTGTCCACAAGGCACGAGCCATGCCTGATTTATTGATGACCATTCTGCACCCTGCACACGTCCGTAAATGGCGTCAGACACAGAACGGGGAACCTGTGGAAATGTGAATCCGGAATCTAACACGGCGACCAGTTGACCACTCGGGGCCTTGGGCACGATCGAATCGTATTGAACCGGTTGTCCGTCGGGACCGATGATGCCAGCATTCTTGTCCGTCAGTATTTGCCAATGCTGGTCCTTCGATGTAACCTTGTACACTTTCTCTACAGGGAGCTGGGGCTGGCTGGTGATGTTTTCGAATCCCGGGACGATGGATGATATCGTAAACTGGCCAGCTATCTGGCTAGCTGAGTCGCCGTTACGGCTAAGCATGAAGGTGAAGTAGTTGTCTGAAGAACTAGAACTCTGCTGAAATATGCGATTCATGGCACTGTTTCCTGAGTCACCGCTGAGCTTCTTATATATTGAAGAACCAGAGTTTGGACCAAGGCCTATAAGACCATCGTACCCTTCAGCGTGGATATCAGTAGAGAAGGATGACGTGTTGGGAACGAGGACTGTATGGACAGAATGAGGTTAATCAGCAATGACAAAGGCTTGCCCACTGACGAAAAGCCTGGTCTTGGACAGTGTGACCGCCGAATTGAAATGGAGCAGTATAGACGTCACCTTGCGAAAAGGTCAGGACGACTAGAATGCAAAGAAGGGGACATACCAGGGGCCTTGCCAACAGCGTAGGACAATGTGAGGGATTTTCCGGTATCCTGGGCACCGGGGACAGAGCCGGTGACCCATAGATCAGAGCTGTTGAAGGGTCAGTGTTGGGCCACGCGTGGGGAGCCAGGCAATATATAGTACCTTCCGGAATCTAACATGACAGATATTTGTCTACCACCGAGGGTGATGTTTGCGTAGTAGAAGGCATTCTGCGTGTTCCCGATGGGTACTACGCTGCTATTAGAGGACTGGCGGGGGGGATGGTGGTAGAAGGGAATAGACACAGCCAGGGTAGAAAGGAAAAAGAGCGACAAGAGAAACGAACGGACGAGTAGTAACATGATGTAGGAAAAGAAGCTAATAAACCCCGACGGTCCGTCGGTAATCCTATGCAGTCACTCGCTTAGTACGACCCCACTCGACGCTAGCCAGCTCAGGTGGTCGGCCATGGGCAGCTCATATCAGCTCAGGTCCGAACGCGCTAGTACAGGCGATGACCATGTAATGGTAACCAATTCGTTGGCAGTGCGATCGCCGACTTTATCTTTATCCTGGGCCACCGTCACATCGTACACAGCCCACTTGTCAGCGCTGCATGCTAGTGCCAAGCGAACATGTGTCGTAAGTAATTGCATGTCCTGCCATTAAAGCCTGCCGCATCACCCGTGTCAGCGTCTAACCCTCTTTCTTCTTCCCTTCTTTTCTCTGTATTTCTCATGAAGTTCTCCTCGTTGCTCACTTCTGTCCTTCTTGCCCTGGCTATCGGCAGCGATGCTGCCCACCTTCAGCTTTCTGGTCAGCTTGTTTCGGGCCCTGCCACCAATCTACACCGGAGGACTGCCGCCATGTCAGGACAAGTGACCGACTCGCAAAATATGGTCTACACGGTTAATGTCACCTTCAACGAAAAACCATTCGCTATCATGATCGACACTGGGAGGTATGTACGAGTGGTCCAGACCAGTGTCCTGTTCTCCGTTGACCATGCATCAGTTCCGATCTCTGGGTATCTTCTCCTGTCCCCGGCGCCGTCCCCCAAAATTATGAAGCTGGTGTATCCTATGCATCTGGCTCCGCTCAAGGTGAGTGCAATGCGTCGGTGGCGTCCTGTTCCACCACGTTTTATTAACAAAACTCCAGGCCAAGTCAAGTCTGCCACTTTCGGCTTTGCTGGATATAACATCGAATCTCAGTACTTTAGTGGGTTTCATTTCTGTCTCACCCGACGGTTTCAACTCATCCGCTTGCAGTCGATGCGCCACAGGGAAATGCCGCTGCTGGTTATGATGGTTTGGTTGGTCTCGGACCCAGTTCTGGATCGAGTGTTAGATCGTTGGGGAAATCAGCTGCGGCCAACCCACCGCTAGACAGGATTTTCATGGGCAACACCTCACTTCCGCCTTCGATTGCTATCCTTCTTCAACGTTCGAATGACCCTCAGGAGTCGTATCCTGGAGACCTTGCTATCGGAGAGGTCTTGACGGATTACCAACAGGTTCTCAGTCAACCACAGCTCCCTATCGCCTCCACTGCTCTTCAAGGTGGTCAGCATTGGCAAACTTTCCTTGATGTTAACGGTCTCTTCGGGCCGGATGGCAAGGAAATTCCACTCAAGACCCAGGTTACTGGTGCCAAGATCCCGAACACCACAGTTGTTTTTGACACTGGATTCACACTCCCTCAGGTTCCTCCGTGAGTACCTGCGGTGCTTTGTGTGTACAACCTCTGACCGGATGTCAATGCCCGTAGTTACGTTGCTCAGGCATTGTATGGCAGCATCCCTGGCGCTACCCTTGTGAACCTCACTCAGGTTTCAGGAGAGATTTGGGTCCTCCCGTGCAACCAGGAGGTTACAGCCACCTTCGTCTTGGGGGGCATAAAGTTTCCTATTCATCCCCTCGACTTGAACTTCGACGGGTTCGGTTTGCAGGACAATGGTAAACCCATTTGTGTTGGCGCCGTAAGTGTGATCCATCTACTAGTCGAGTAATTGCTGATCTCCCACCAGTTCCAGCCCTACTCATTCGACATTTTGCAGGACGGTGCTGTTACCTTTGACATGATTTTGGGAATGGCATTTTGTGAGTTCTGCATCTTTTTTCGCGAGTCGGGAATCTCATAACCTGTCGATGTTTACAGTGCGCAACGCATACATGCTGATCAACTTTGGTGACCTGGTCAACGCAGCCACTCCCTCGACGGACACAGCCTATATCCAGCTCCTACCACTCACAGATGCAACTAAAGCGTCGCAAGACTTTACAAATGTCCGCAATGGCGGCAAGGGTGGCACAGGGGGAACTGGAAGTGAGCTGACTTCAACGTCGTCCTCGCATGGGTCCAGAACCTTGGCAACGTGGGTGATTGGGGTAATCGCTGGCGTCGGTGCTCTCGTTGCGCTCCTTGTCGGTCTAGTTTGCTGCTGCTGCTGTCGCCGCCGCCGCAACAACAACAACAATGTCCCCCCTGTCAATGCACCTGCCACTCCCTGGACGAACACACAGAGCTACAGGCCGCTCCATGACCCCTCGCCGCAGGCTGCGTATGATATGCATATGGCACCTGGCGCTCCTCATGGCTACAACCCCCCACACCCACCGCAATACAGCACGGCGTGGGACGCTCGCTACTAAGATTACTGATTTCTACCCTTGTTTTTATGGACAATCGTGGCCGCTTTTCTCATATTTCTGGGCCGCTTACCATTGCTTTTACTGAACATACCACCCTCGTTGATATCCGTTGATGTATAGTTATGTGCTCGGATCACATTTAGTAGATCGGACAACATTGTTATCTAAGCTGGGTAAACCCAGCCTTGCATTTGGCAGAGCGAAGGAGGTCACGGTATTCCGTACACAAGAACCAATTCGGTGCACTGCAGGTATCGACTGTCATATTGTCTATTTGCATTCCTGCCACCTCCACCGGCGAGACCGAGCCTTGTCTGAATCCTGACAGCAATCATCCATGACAAAGCCTATGTTTTCTAACCCTTCGTTTACGGGCATTGGGCGCATCAACGTCAGACCGTACCATGCCATATGTTCTCACCGCCAGGAATTGTAACGTCGACTCGACACACTGACTCGGAGCGTGCACGGTGCCTCGAAGTCTCGAACGTGGCCAAACGGGGAATTAGTGCCGCCTTGAGGCGGTGAAGCGACTTACGCGACAGCCCACGCTGTGACCTCACAGGCACGAATGGAGACAAGTCAAGCGTCGCCTCCTTCGGCCCTGGGCCTGTCAATGAATTGGCGTCATATCTCTTGGCATCATGCATAGGATTATAATTTTGTGCCGGCGGCGAGCGTACGCCGCTGCTATACCGTTTCCCCGGGGAAAAGAAAAAGAAAAAAAAGACATGTCGGACGAGGGCGGAGGTGGTGGTACAGTTGATGAGGACAATTCAAATGCAAGCATGTATCGGATGATAGGGCGATCGCTAGATCGTTAAGAGACCTCATAGAGTGGCTGGCCTTACCTGAGGCGTCGTTGACATGGCGGAATGCTTCACGGACTTATGCGTCGGGACCCTTGATCTTACGGGGTAAGACAAGAGAAAAAGGCGGTGCCATTGGCATCGGGTGAACTTGTACCCTATGAAAACTACGACCGACAGTGGGAAAAGGCTTCATGCAGAACCGTAGCGCACTGTGACGCAGTCGAATTTTCGAAAGCACACGTTTTGCCAAGTCTCCTGGTTCTAGTTGAACCAATACGAATTTATCGTGTACAAAGTGTTCGTCATTCCCGAATCGTTGTATGCAACGAGTCGTTGTGTCATCCTGCCAGTGCGTGGCCGTTTGGCGTCGTCCGAATCAGTGGATTTCGGCGCAAAGGTTCTGCCCTTCAAGTTTCATATCTTCCGCGCGGGACTCTTCAACGTCGTCACTGAATGAATAGGAAGGACGGGTTCAGAAAACCTGTCATACGATACAGCACCCGCAAGAGATCTTGTTCTATGGCCACATGTGGAACCGGATCTGTGGCAGTCTACCAATTCAAGAGTGTC
>JBBPOD010000123.1:0-29738 GCA_038091255.1 Tylopilus intermedius | reverse complement strand
AGCAGTATGGCCACCTTACCTCGAAGCCACCATGCTCAAGGGTATGTACCTTCATCATCTCGTTCATGTCACGTTTCTCACGTCTTTCATTATTTGCCACGCAGCCCCCCAGGAATATGAACCTGATGACCCGCGGGAAACACGAATCCTAGGGCGCTACCAATGCGCAATCGTTTCGTAGTATCCGACTATATCCATAGTATCACAGGCGAATACAGATCTGCCAATTCCCTCGCAGGCTCGCCTCTCCTAGTCGTTCACATTTCTAGGGACGCCATGCAATGGTCTCTTGCAGAATTTGCAAATTGCAATCGGTCCAGAGTCTTCAGACGTGTTAGCCCACTCGCTCAACAGATACCAGAATCACAGATCTCCACGTAACTACGATCTACATATCCATATCGTGGTCGTCGCATCAATGAGATCTGGATACTAGCATTGGTTGGTGTGCTCGTAAAACTGGAAGGCACAGGCCTCACGAAGCCGTCAGGCTCCTCACTTCATCAGTGCTTCTTAGTACCTCGTTTAACTCGCTAGTTATAGTACGACAATCGATACCATTTGAAGGGCTAGTGGTAAGTTCGTGTAGCAACCACTGATTTAAGAGTGGTCTGTGTCCTCACCCCCACCTGAAGCCATCGATATCTGACGAGGTTATTCTCATGACCGTTTACTTCAAATTTTCGAAAGATATAAGGAATCCCTAGATCACAACTGCACCTTCGCTGTACCCGAGAAGCGAGGCCATTGTACCAGCACTTGTGCACCGCAGCCTGAGGTTGATGCAACTGGGCTCTCTACGTAGCCTATCCTCTACGAAAAAGCTTCCAGTCCAATGCATTTCCAGACTCACTCAGATTACCGACTATCTACCACACCTCCTTGACGTGTACCCACTTCAAGCGTGTCTTTGGAATCCCAACGACGACGCCTTCAAGTTCATAGTCGGCAACTCGGCATCATCTAGACATGCGGACTCCTTTGGTGCTTTTCCTCCGTGACAGACCTTAGACTAGACTTTCCCATTTATGATACGTACCTCAATCATTCCGAACTACTAGTATCTCCCGAGGTTCACATCACATCCCAGAATCTCCCCCAGGCCGGTGTCTTTTCTGGTAGCACATATGCGGTCGAGATATCCCATACTTCGCATGGAAAGTTACCCCATCTAACTTTGTCGTGACTACGCCCTCATCGTTTTCCAGATAGAAAGGTTGTGCCCATCGCCTGCGATCACGGACACGCTTCAAGCTGACGCCGCGCGCAACTTTGTTTCGGAGCTTTTCCAACCCCCAGATGCCTGTAGCGCGGGATTCTGGCCGCTAATTCGCCCTGCTTACTTTACGAACGTGCCTTTATTGTGGGCATGGCCATTGGGCGTTCCTGCGATGCGCATCACTTACGATCCCCTGTTTACTCATCACTGACTCCCACCTCGTTGAGAACATTGTGGCGTGTGCATTTTCTTCATCTTTACTCGGAACTTGCTCTCCACAGCCCTGCGGAAATTTAATAGTTGCGGAGGCCGCCATCGGAAGTTCACATATCCTGGGCATAGACTGGTGCTACTAGATGACGAAGAAATCTGTGGACACAGCTAGAACTCTCCTTCCTCCAGAAATTAGTAGCCGTGCTTGCTTTGGCAGCGTTGATCAGAGCCCACAGGTGAGGTTTTCAAACACTGTTCCCGAAGCTGTCTGTCGCCAAAGACCAGAACGTCTGGTTACGAGACCGATCATTGAAGCTAACCTTGAAAAAGGCGAGACTGTACAACCTAAATTAGTAGGTTGACTGTGAATGCATGACCTTGCCCAGATAATGACAGAGTCTGTGCATATTTGTCGTTTCCCTCGTCACACTGCTGGCATCCAGCCACAGTAGGTGCGCCTCGTTCTAACCCCACTGTTGGTGCCGTGTTGTGCGGTGACCTTGTGATCACGGCGCCCCGCATCGCCGAACAGCGGTGGGACCGTGCGTCGTGCATTTAATCGGTTTCACTCTCACCCGCTTACTCCTGACAATTAGGATTTTGTACGCTCTCAACTAACAGAAGTAACTTCAATTGGTATTATGCATTTTGACTCGGAGATAGTCTGGTAACCAGAGAGTCCCGTTGTAGCTGTCTAGTAACTCGCTTGTAAGCGAGATAAAAATCTTGCTTACACTGACTGATCCGCGGACCGCGCCATCTCATTGAGGCTTGAAGGTTGGTGCCACAATGCTTGGATTTATGAATCTGACGCCAACTTCCACGCAGCAATAATTACCGTGCTATCACGATGCCACTGCAGCCCCACTGCTGGCACGTTTGCAGAATGGAATGGCCGCATATTCTACTCACGTCTTCAAATATTTAATAGGTCATCCATGATGTGATACATACCCAACGTCTCCGATTCGTCCTGTCAGTTCTCCCCACTCCAGACTCGTTTTTGTCATCCCCGATCGTCATTCAATGTCTTCCCCTACGTTACCACTCGACCAGTCCCGTAGATTCACCCTTGACACCTCAGGAGTCGCTGGCGTCTTTGGTGGACAGGCAGCCGTCTCCGCCATGGAAGCTGTTCAACTCTACCCGAACGGGCGGCTCTTGGGGTGGTATAATTCACCGGGATCCTATCAGCTGGCTACGTTGTACGGCCACCTCGCGAAATCCAAGGACTTTCTCCCCGGTGTTGTCACCAATCCAGCCATGATGTTCGCATTTGCCAGTGATAGCTGGATGGGTCCCAGGTTTAGAGCCTCCCACTCGGGTACCGTCATCGAGGAGACCGGTCACTTGGCTGCGCTTTTCTTGAGAGCGTGTGCTGCTCTGGAGGGAAAAGACGTCGAAGGGAGGAATACGCGAATTGTTGGCGTCACGATCGCGGAGCTTGACCACGTCCCTGCACCGGAGATGGACCCCAGACCCCCCGGCCTTTACATCACTGCCTTCGCCGGCATCCCTATCTCTGTCAGCATCGCCAGCTGCGTCGCGTGCGGTGTTTTTGAAGACTGGTACTCTTCTTCGTTGATCCTCTTGGGTATCCTCACGAGCGGTATCTCTTGTCTGGTTATCGGATCAGCAAAGTTTGTGTTCACCCACCCAAAACCCGCCAAGGGATGCCCTCCCGGAGACGGCATCCTTGTTTCAGACAATCAGGTCATCATACTCAGGGGCGAGGAGGGTGCCGTGAACTCCGTCACCCGCGGCAGGTTCTCTTTCGAGTTCTCCAGCGACTCCCAGTACGGAAACATTGAACTGTGTTCCTTCCTTCTCACCTTCCAATGCATTGCCCAACTTCTCCTTGTCCCCCAATGTTCCCTGTTCGGCCAAGTCATGTTCGTCACTTCGCTCGGCGTTTCTTGGATCTACAACTACTGGCTATCCTCCTTGGACAAGGAGAAGATCCAACGGGACATCCTGATGAGCAATGTGCTCCAGGAGCCGGTCCTGACCAAGTATAATCTGGGCACGCGCACGACCATGGTGGTCTTCGTCCTTCTTGTCCTCCAGCTTGAAGAACCAAACGAAATGCTCGATGAACTCCTCCCCAACGATACCAAGGTATGGAGGAGATGGAAGGAGGCCATCCTGCAGCGACTCCGATTCAAGGAGAAATTTGAGTTTGTCAAGGCAGAGTGGGAGCTGGGCAATTTTACCCAAGAAGAGAAGGCCTTGCTCCAGACGCTATACGGTGATGCCCAAGCAGCTTACCGTGGTTACCTGGAATATTCCGAGCCGTTTCCAAGTGACTCTTTTGTGTAGGACGCTGTCGATGGCATCAAAAAAGCGATCATGTTTACGTCTACTAGCGGGTCTAGTGGCCTATCACGGTCTACATTCTTTGTGATATCACTCCTAGTCGCTTGCTATTATTACCCATGCACTGCTTCCCTTGTCCTTCGCTACGATTTTGAGTCTTGCTAATATTCAGTTTTCTGCCACCGATCTATCTGGTGACTAGACCTTAAGCACTACGGTGAGGCACGCCGTCCTTGAATTGTACGGCGGAATCAAGGCGGAACTGTGTGTTGCCGTAAAATGTGACCTCTACAGCTTCGGAATTTGATATTCTCGACGTCACCAGTATCTGGAATGGGAATTCGAATACAGGATCTACAGTAAGTGCGAAAGGCTACAGTCAGTGCAAGGTATAGTCCGTTGGATGTTCCACATGGAAAATATGCAGTCTAATGGCTAATGTACTGAAAGACAAAGGAAACCTCGGGCAAATCGACCTCGGCGCGAAGAAGGTCATCATGGTTGCCCTTCAACTCCGTGTTCGTGAAATGATTCCAGCTGGAACAATGCGTCGATCAGTTTGTTCTGCCTCCGCCGTGCTCGAAAGACACTTACGTGCTCGCGTCCCCGTACAGCAAGGCGCTACTCTTGATGGTCTGTTTCCCGTTCTTGCATCGCTTGCATTTGAACGTGTCGTGCGTATCGCAGATCGTGTCTTCGTTGAACGTGAAGAGTTGTCGCAGGGACTCGAGCGAGAAATGTCTCTCTGCATCCTCTTTCTCGTCCACCACTGCGGAGGAGAGAGCTTGCTTGGAAGCTTGTCGCTGGAAGATCTTCTCCTCGATTGTTCCGGTAGAAATGAACCGGTAAACGAAGCCTAGGTATAGGTCAGTCAGAAGGTTCTGGAAGGTTGTTGACCTGACATACACTCTTTCTTTTGCCCATCACGCCAGACACGGGCAAGAGCCTGTTGATCAGCGGCCGGATTCCAATCTCAAAAAGTAGCAGGCTCGTTTGTTTTGCATGCTTACGACAAAGGAACGAACATACCGGGATCGAATAGAATGAGTCTGTTCGCTCCAATAAGATTGATACCGCATCCACCGGCCTTTGAACTGAGTAAGAAGATGAATTCCTTCCCGTTGGGATCATTAAATTGATCCACGAGTTTTTGGCGCTTCGTGATCGTCATGGTTCCATCCAAGCGAAAAAATCCATACCTAGCGTACGGTATGAAGACCGTTCATTAATAGGGTAATTGGCCTAACGTACTTTTTACTTCGACAAAGCTTCTCAAATAAGTCGAGTGTTTGGGTGTAATTACTAATGAGCACAATCTTGTCGTTGGTAGTCGTTTTGATTTGATGAAGGAACCTTGTGATGATGAACGTAATCAGTGGATGAGAATCAAAGCAAGGCACAAAAAAAGTCAACCACCTTTCCAAAACGACGAATTTACCTCCCCATTCACATCTCACACGATCTTGATTCCGACTTCCATGTCTGCCACCGCCGCCACTACCGCTCCCTGCAGCCCCAACAAATCCCTCGGGTATGAGTGCCTCTGAACCTCTGAGATCATCCGGCAGGTTAAGTAGCTCGGGATGATTACACAGTTTCTTCAAGATATTGATGGCTTTCAGAGGTTGTGATTGAGCACCACGTAATAGTGCTTTGATTTCTGGGGACGAAATAAAGAGGCGGTATAGGGATAATTGGAAGGAAGATAGTTTGCAAAATACGACATGTTCGTATTTGACGGGTACTTGCAACGAGCTTGCAGGTCAATATTGGATCCACCGGATTGCAAGGAGGTGTACTCACGATACTTCGATAGTAGATCATTGGTACGGCGAATGATGAATTTCGTTACAAGGCCACCGAGCTCTTTGAGCTTCTTCTCGGACTCAGCTTGCACCTCAACCGATGAACTTGCGTCACGACCGCGAATAATAGCATTCTCGAAGTTTTTCCTGAAGTCTTCCCGCGTACCAAGGAAGTCGGGGTTAGCGAAATTAAGAAGTGAGAAGTATTCTGAGAGATCGTTCTAAATGCAGGACAACATTAGCACTCGCCAACAAGATGGATATATGCGCCAAGAATGGATACCTGAATGGGTGTGCCCGTCAGTATAACGCGTCGTTTAACATCAAGCGCATTCAAAGACTGGAACGTAAGAGAGTCTGCAACAGGGAGAAATGTAAGTAGCAGCTCTCTTGACAAATGTGCCAGGCAAATCAAGGACCACAGACCAGAATTCTTTAGTCTGTGTCCCTCGTCGCAGAGCAGCATACCGATACTACAGTTGGCGAGGTGAGCTGACAATGTCCTGAGGGTTTCATACGATACAATCATCACTTCGTAGTGATCGAGTCATTTGCGGATAAGTAACGAATGCATCGGAGAACAAGAGCATACCTGGCTGTGTAACATTGCGACCTCTAGCCTCCACCCATCTCCCGACCTTTTCCAGTAATTCGGCCTTTCCGCCCTTGCCATCAATTCCCAAAGCGGAAATTGCGTCCTTTCCCAACCACTTCACTAAGTATGGGGTCAATGTTGTTAGATTGGCGGAAAGAGACGACATGCCTAGTTCATTAGCCCAGTTCTTGACCAAACTGGACGGACATGCTATAATGCACTTCTCGATGGTCGGTTTTCCAGGATGCGGAGATTGTTTGACTAAAGTCCAAAGAAGGGCAATGCACTGCAAGGTTTTTCCAAGCCCCATCTCATCAGCCATGATGCAACCATATTGATTCTCGGCCATCATTCCTGTAGTGCATTTGTATAAAAACTGCGGGCACATTCGTCAGCATTAAGGAGAAGCAAGCCGTCTACAATTACCTTTACACCCTCGATTTGATGTGGACGAAGGACCTTGGAAAGACGGGGATCTATGACGACTGGCACTTTGGGGGCCGCCTCTTTCTTGTCCTTGCCTTCTCCCAACATGGCACGTAGACTCTTGTGGGGATTGTACATTCCGACCGTCTTTTCCTGTGCCTCCTTGGCTGCGCGTTCCTTGGCCTCCTCTTTCTCCCTCGCCTTCTTCTCCTCGTCAGTCTCTCGGTCATCAATGGTCGGATCATATAATACAATCGCGTGGTCCTCCATCGGGTCGTGCAGTGGCCGGGGAATAATCTTCGCCTGGGGCCGTATACCAAGCGATGCGCCAGTTGGGACGAGGGGGACGACTTCACCGTTCTTGTTGAGCATGGTCGGCATCGAGAACCGCCGTACGGTTAGCTCGAACGGTTTCGGCTTGTACACTGGGAATGTCTTGATGGCAGCCTTGAGTTCTTCTTCGTTGAACGTGCCATCCCTGTCCTTGTCCTTCTTCTTTTTCTTCTTTCGTGCATCGTCCGAGTCTGAGTCGTTCTCGTCCCCCTGAGACTCTTTGTATGAGACACGCTTGCGTTTGCGGGCTGGCTGGACGCGTTCCTTCGACACGAGGACTGTGGGTGATTTGAATTGCTTGTAGACGCGGGTGCTCTCTTGGAGGCGATCTACGGCGCGTCCGTCCGTCGTCGTGGGCGTCCGCTTGAGCATGAACATGACAAGGACGAGCGTAGCGACGCGTCGACTTGGACGCGTCAATGAGCACGTGACCCACCCAGTCATTGACCACCATGTGGGAGCCATCTCCCTCACCATTGGAGTCGTGGAGCGACGCTGAAGGTGCCAACGAGAATGGAGAATGGCCCATCAAAGCCATCGTCGGCGAGGAGATACGCCTCGATCGCTCGTCGAGGTAAAGTTTACCACTGCGCCACGATCATTGATCGCCATCTCAGATGCATCCACAGATATGAAGTACGTCTAGTCATACACCAGCAACCTCGCTGCTCAACATGATACGTAGGTGAGGTGGGACAACTGGCACCGTTCGGATGATTCGAACACAACTTGGGAAACGGAAGCAAGCTTCGACAAGGTCAAGATCATAAAACAGTGGCAGCGAAAACATAAACGACTGCGCAAATCTCTTGCAGAACGCTCCTGCGATATGGATGTCCCCTGGCCGGATGATGCCCTCCACAAGCGTCTCACCCATCAATGCAAACAAGCATACAATGAGAAAAAAGAAAAGAGGCGCCGTGAAGGCCTCATATCGACCGTTGATTGGGACGAAGAGATAGAAAAGGCCTGTGCGAGGGTCCGAGAGCCAGAAAGAGGGGAATCAAACTCGAAGCTCAGAGTCCGGCGAGGTAACCCGCCATCCGGTCCAGTGTCCTCAACCAGTGCATCTGTTCATTCGCATTCGAACAAAAGACCATCTCCGGCTTTGACTATCCCCTCTCATGACCAGTCCTTCTCTTCTGGACCTCCCCCTAAACGGGGCCGCGGTCACCCACCGATTAGTAGTACCCCCTCCTCGCCTAGGTCGCCTGCGACGACGCACTCGACATTTTCGCACAAAGGGAAGAGACCAGCGTTGACCCCAAGTTCGGCCGGATCCTCTAAGGAGATTGAGACCCCACAGAATCCACTTCCATCAGTCGTCATCTCTCAGCCGACATTGTAAGTGAATCCCCGTGCATGTTGTAGTTGATCTAACTTTAGGGGTTAGACGAGGACGTGTTTCTTCAACATGGAACAAAGCAGCAAAGGAAGTCATGGCTGCGATGATCCGCATATCTCCCGATATTTATGATTATGACTTCCCACATCACCTCCGCAAGTTCAAGTACATGGAGAAAGGATATGTTTTCCGGTACGTTGACCCCTTAACAGCATGGCGTGTTCACCTCAATCACGCAGTGACGAGTCATTGAAAAATATTTTCAATGCACCCCGTAGCATCTTTACGTCGTGTGATGAGTGTTTCACTTGTTCAGACGCATCGAGTTGCAATTGCCGGGACTATTCCAAAATTTATGACCTCAAAGGCAAAAATAACTTTCTGGCCTACTCTGAGGTAAATTCACCGTGTACTTCATCGACCTCGAATTTGACATTGGCATACAGGGCTTATTTACCTTTGAAATCCCTCGCGGCGTGGATGTCATCGAATGCAACAAGGTTTGGTCTGACGAGTTTATACTCCCGTTTACTCATTATTTCATGACTGCTAGTACTGCATGTGCGATAACGATTGTGGAAACCGCGTCGTTCAACGTCCCCGCGACATCGGCATTGAAGTTTTTGACACGAACCGGTGTGGGTGGGGCGTACGTGCAATGGATGACATTCCCAGAGGAAAGGTTCTTGGAACATATGCAGGGTAACATTGTGATTGGGTGCGCTGAGCCAAGGCTGACTGTTTTCTTGGCACAGAATGTTGGTGTACGTGTATCGTGTGCCCACATGAAATGGGTTCAAACTGAACGACGTCAGTCGAAGGGACGAAGTAGACGAGTTGCCCGAAGAGCATCATGGATACTGTTTTGACCTCGACAGTACCGAAGTGAGAAACTCGGAGAACCCGGGGGGGAAGTACACTGTAGACTCTTACGAGTATGGTAAGTTGAAAGCGGTTATGGATGCTGCATGGACTGACGGCTACTGAAGGGAACTGGACGCGATTCGTCAAGTAGGTGACTAACTTGGGCACCATGGCACTCTCATGAATCGTTCCCCGTAGCCATTCATGCAGTCCGAACATGCAAGTCTACTGTGTTGTGTACGATACGATTCCATACGTAAGTTCCTTTACGAAGACGAAGACGCTTCGTTGACATGTCGTAGGTGAACATGCCATATGTGGCGTTTGTAGCATCCGCCGACATCCTGGCGGGGACAGAACTGACGATTGACTACTGTCCTTACGCCGAGATGGACAGAAAGGGGAAACGACCCGCGAAAGGAGGGGACTGTAGATGCGGGTCGGTAGAATGTCGGGGATGGATCAAGATATGATGGCGTCGCAAGTACTACACTTTGTTTTGCTACAATCGATCGCTCGTGTGATCTAGTGTGTAAGCTCGCGGCTATAAGTGGTGGACTCGGCTGTACTAGCTCGGCTCAACTTTGTTGAACGGGCTGAATGTTTCCTCCCCACATCGATATCCTTCCGTACTGTCCAGCCCGCGGATTCGATTCTACGTCCCAGCGATGCTTCTCCCCAAGTCGCTCAGCGGGTTCTTGGGTTTCCTCTCGACGTGTTGCTGGCTTTGTGCACAGCTCCCGTGAGTGCACCATCATTGCACCATAAAACGCCTCGTCAAAACGTCATCTGACATCCACTTCTCGAGACAAATCCTAGAGAACATAAAGCAGCAGTCCTGCGAAAGTCTTGCGCTTCCCTTCTTATTCAGCTGGATGCTCGGTACGCCATAATTGCTCCATTGGTGCCGGCTCCATGCCGATTATTAACTCGTCCTCCCAGGTGACGCCTCCAACTTGATTGGGTGCATCCTCACACACCAGCTGCCCTTTCAGGTGAGTTCATCTCTCTGGAGTCTCTTCATCCATGGTAAAATTCCGCAGAGGAATCTTGCAACGTATTTCTGCCTCATAGACTGCTGTTTGCTTGCTCAGTACTTTTATTATGGCACCGGCCCAAAGACCCCCGCTGCCTACCCGCCCCCACGCTCTCGCACGACATCCTCTGCTCGCCGATTATCCATTGATGCATCTCACTACCGCACATTGTCGACTACCGCGGGAAATATTGCCACGGCCGCCGCTCTTGCCGCACATGTTTCAGATTCCTATCCAGAACACCGTCGCCCGAAGAAACAGAGCGGCGATCCCTCGGCTGACGTTCACGCGACTTCCCCACAAATGTACGAGGAGCCCCAGGACGATGCTGTACTTTCTGCTCTCTCAGACAGTGTCCATTCGGAGAGCGGACGGAGGATGAGAGTATCCTGGAGCCAAGAGAGGCAAGAGCATTCGCATGGTTCCTCATCCAGACGCCATATGTCACCCATAATACCGGCAACGCCACGTCACGCCTCTGCGACGACGCTACTCGCGCGAGGCAGACCGCCGCGGCGCGGAGAAACGGAAGCAGAAGGTTTGCCCGAGCAGGCGGTTGAAGCGGAGACGAGGAACGCGTCTAGGGCGAGTCGGAAGAGTGCCAGCTTGGTTCTCTTGGGTTTGGGTGTGCTCTTCAGTATTGGGAAGTATACGAGTGGCACGCTACCATTGGTTGGAAGAGGGACCAAGACAGGAGCAGTGATTGTGCCGGGCGCTGACCTGGATCTCTCGCTGGCAGTTGGACTGCCTGTTGCGGACAATCTGCCGAATCAGTTCGCGGACTCGCTCCCCTTTGCTATCGACGTGGAACTACCCGCACTTCCGAACGACATTGCTTTAAACCTTAACGAACAGCCGACTCTCGAGCGCATTGTAGGACGCGTATTTGCTTGGCTATGTACCGTTCTTTATTTGACGTCACGACTACCACAAATATGGAAGAATGTGAGTCGCATACGTTCCACGAGACTGGTCGGATACGATGCTAACGATGCTCCTAGTATGTCAGGAAGTCGGTCGAGGTAAAACAAAACATTCGCTGGCTAGGATCACGGATGCTGATCCATCATGACTGTCAGGGACTCTCGATCTATCTATTTGTCGCCGCCTTTCTCGGCAACTTTTTCTACGTGTTTTCGTTGCTCACGTCTGCTAAAGCTCAGCTCCCACCACCTGCCTCAACTGAATTTTTCCGCGAGAGTCTCCCGTGCGTTATCTCCATTTGAGCCAATGCTTTCTCCCTTGACTGTACATTTCCCCCATTGAGCAGGTATTTCCTTGGTAGCGGTGGGACCTTTGTTTTCGACATCACTATCGTCTCCCAGTTCTTCATCTACAAAGGTAGACCCCCTCGAAGGAGCTATATCCGCAGTCGAGGGAATTCTCTTGTGCAGAGCGCGGCACTGGCTGAGGAGACGGCCGGGTTGCTGCGTGGAGATGCGCTTCCTGCGGCGCGAGCTCGTTCAAACTGGACACATGTTGATTGTGCTGCGGTGCCACGTTCCCAGAGTCGGGGTTGAAGCGGACGGGCGGTTCTCAGTGATGGGTGCTGTACATATATCAGATAGACGTCGTGTTGGTATCAGTACCACTCGGATTTAATGTGCGGAGGAGCACGTGCCCGGTCCATTTATAATTGGGCGTGCGGTTGTGACGAAGACGTTTCTTCAGACGATGCCCACAGTGACCAGCAAAGGGAGACAACATGGCGATGGAACCGCCGACTCGCTGAGCAACCAATGTCTCGCAGAACCGTCCCCGGACCACCTCGTAAGACCATTTCGCTCCTATGGCTTCGCTTGCTTACCCCACTCGTAGCGCAACCTTGTCCTCAACTACTTGTGTCACAATTGTTACCTCAAGACCGCGGAGGCGTTCGCGAACGACAGTGCCGTTCGACACCTCGACAAGGACGGCAACGAGAACCATGACCGGACATCTCCACCGGCAGGAGACGGGCTGGGCACTCCCCAAGGTTCCTCTGCCGACCTGAGCGACGAGATGGTCATGAATATTCTCTTACGACAGCGTACGTCCCCCCGACTCGAGTACCGCAATCGTTCTTAGATGACATGACTACATCCTCTTTGACAAGGTATCCAGCTCGCGATCCTCTCGGGCAACGTCCAGGAGGCGATCGACCTCCTCAACCGAAATTTCCCAGAGGTCCTCGCAGAGGACAACAGCGAGGACGAGATAGAGGTGACAGACGAGAACGTGAACCCGTCTCGGCTCGAGTACATGCCAGAAACTGTGAACCCGATTCATTTGTCACTCAACCTACGCATCCTCGGGTTCATCGAGGCGTGTCGTACGGTTCCCCTAATCTACACACCACCTACTCGGGGCGTCGAGACCTCCTTTCCAGTGGACACGGACGCTCCCATGGCGCCTTATCCTACTAAGCGCGACCCAAAGGACGACGAACACCACCAATCAATTCTGTTGATATGTGTACAGAAGCTGTACGCGACCGTCAACGCCCTCCGCAAGTCAGAGGATCGCGTTATATATCTCAGGGAACTTCAAAACGTCGGGGGACTCCTTGCGTACACCACTCCTGAAAAGAGCCCCATAGCGAGATATCTCCACCAGGAGAGACGCGATAGAGTCGCGGAGCAAATCAATAGTGCCATCCTATGTGCGTTGCATTGACGCGTGATATATATTGGCGTTATCTGAACGACTGACGATGGTAGATCACACCAATATGCCACCGGTCTCGTACCTAGAGCTCGCAGTCCGATACACGCATTGTTTATGGGCCATGTTACACGAGTCACGGGCTAAAGTCCCGGCAGCTTATCGACTGAAAGGGGCTTCTTTCCCCCCAAGTACGGCCCCACAGGTCGCCGGCGAATCCGAGAAAGACTTCTCATATGAGGCAAGTCCTGATGTGCATTGATTGCCTTTCGTCCTGACGTGGGGTGACGATAGGCTCGACCTTTCGACTTGCAAGCCTTTTTGAACACGAAGACATAATTTCTTCCCTGCCACACTCGCTCCATTCGTTATCATCGATCGTTATCCTATGTTGAACGTTAGCATCATTCAGATACGCCTCTTTGTATGTGGATATAGTGTTACATTATTCATGTTCTAAACGCAAACGAGCCAATACCATGCCTTTTAGGTTGTCCGTACTTCTTTCTAGATTGCTTGCGCTCCCCGCGACGATGACTACAAACATGTACCGTCTCATACCACGATAAATCAAGACATCCCGTCTGCTACCCAGGATGTCCTCCAGATTTCAAGTTAGGCCATACCAGTCCCGATCCTCACTCACCGACCCTTGTCATATCACCGCCAAACGATTTCTCAGTTCGTCTTCATTTCCCGTCTCTCGAACTGATCCTTGAGTCCGTGCCTCCCTGGGAAAGATTCATCGGGGACAGTAACAGGAAGCCGAAGACCCCCGTGACTTGTCTCGAGGCACACTTACCGGGTCGCCACGAATTACATCTTGGGCGTGGTACGCGCAGCCAATGATCGTCATGTCCTGGTGGGTCATCACCATCGAATGGCCGTGACGTAGGTCTCTTTATCCTTGTCCGTAATCGGTGCTCACGAGAGCATAGCCTCATTACCTATAGTACTGTGCGGGCGAAGGCTACGCCGATCGACCCTTAATTTGCGATACAGACAGTAGAGTCTTTGGTGTGCTTAGGTACATGATCGTATTTCAAGTTCCTTTATAACAGAGTGTGGTATGGATGCGTCCGGGTACGAGATATATAGCCCGGCGCCGTCGCGGTTGACCACGGAATCATCACCTACTGGATGACCCGAACATCCTCCCACCGCCCTCTATTGAGCTCCGTCAGTACCTTGTGCGTGACTACACACTCTCGGAGTCCGAGCACCGCCAGCCTGCGCCACTTGCGCCACTCGACCTCTTCCAGCGCGCCCGCCCCTTGGGAAGCGTGCAGCCACGTATTGTACGACAGATCCAGGAACACGAGCAGCGGACAGATCGCCGGCAATCGGTGCAGGGCTATCCGCTGCGGTATATGGACGAGCGCGAGGTGCGTGATCGTCGGCGGGAGCGCTAGCACGGTGGCAGCGGCGAGGGGGCTCGAGAGGACCGCGAGCGCACGGAGCGCGAGGGACTCGCTGTCCTGGACGTCCCACGACTCGGGCTCGCTGAGCTCATGCGGGTCGTCGGGGTGGGCATCGGGAGCGTGCTTCCGGAGCGAGCTCCCGCGCAGGGTGTTGTACGGTCCGACGACGATGAGTTCGGTGTCGATGTGCGCGGCACCTTGGCGGAGTGCGTCGAGCTCGGTCTGGGATAGTGGTGCGTGGATCGCTGTGTAACGGAGGAGAGCACGACGAAGGTGAGGTGGGATGTAGGGGACGACTTGGACGAGGTCCGACTCTGGACAGGCAGATCGGATGAGCTGGAGACAGAGAAGAGTCAATTGCGGGATGGGGCCGGGATCAGGGTAGATCAGCCGAGAATGAGCACCGTCTGAAGAAGATATGCCACAGGCAGAGAATAAGGGCGAGAGTGCCTGCTCCCGCCATTCGGGAGTGGCGGTAATATCTACGTCATTCTCGGGTTGACTGGGTAACGAGGTCGAAGATGGGGCCGGCGTTGCAGGTGCTTGCCAGCTCCTAGGAGGACTGGGTCCAGGGATCCGGGAAGGATTGGTCGGCAATGTTGGTGAGGGGTAGATGAGGTTGATGGGCAGCGTCGGTTGGTTGTGGGCATAAGATGACAGTGAGCTGCTAGACACAGGCTTCCTCTGGATGTTTCGTGCGTGTCTAAAATGCTCGCCTCTGTGGATGATGAGTTCTGTGGAGGTTGTCCAACGACAAAGGAAACCAACCTGAGGTTCTGCAAGATATTATTCACCTGTTTCGTGGGGAGATGGTCGTCCGCTTCCGCTGTCCTCTGGGGAGCCATACGACTATCGGGGTGCTAATCGTTACATCTGTACTGTCGATGTGTTGGATTTCCACGCGTTGATTAGATAGAATAAAAAGTGCATCATACTCGTCTTTTGACATAAGGGTGGATACATGGCGGAACAAATGTGAGCGAGTGTGAATTCATGCCAGGCATACCCTCATAACGCAACAACAGCTTCCAGATACACGGCAGGCTCCCAAGTAACAACCAACAATCACCACGCTTAGTTCATTTGCCGGATAAGCTTGTTGATGTTGGACTCCCGGTTACCAAAGTCGCCACCCTGGACAAAATGTTTGAATTTCCTTGTCCTCCAGCCTCCGGTGGGGTTGGAGAGCTTGAAAGGCCAAAGGAAGTTGGACGCCTGCATAAACGGAGTGAAAAACAAGCCTAGTTAGTAGTCATAGTACTGACCTGCTTGAAGTTTGGTCCGGCGGTGGCAATTTCGTGCACGAGGTCCTCCATGCAGAGAATGTCGTACTTGCCAAGCTTCTCTTCAACGATAGCGTTGTTGGCAAGGGGGATGCGTTGCTTGTTGACCTTGCCGTATCCACGTTTGTAGATCAATTCTCGGATTGATTTGAGGTTGGGCTCGCTGGAAATTCATCAGAAAAATAAACGACATCTTGGAAAGTCAACTAACCCGTATGCAACATAAGGTTCAACCAGCCGGAGCATCTGTGACGTTGCTTTGGTCACTTTGACGAATACACCGTTGTTGATTTGGAGAAGACGAAGCAGCTGAAGGATCTTGCGGGGTTTTGGTGCGATCTCGTTGATACCACGAATACGGATGACGAAGTAAACCTTGGGTTCAGCGGGAACGTAGAAGTCACCGGATGCGCGTGCTGCCCTCTTTAGCCGGATCTCCTCCTGCTCCTTTGCGAGATACTCCTTCACATATGTCTCAGCCCGCTTGAAGATAACTTGGCGTTTTGCGCGTGCCGCCTATGTAAGAGTGATCAGTCTACTGAATACATATCCAGTTTAAAAATCAAGGCAGAATTGTCAGTCCCGAAAGATGGTTAATTTAGGGCAGCAACGTAGAATAAACCACTAGCCACGAGTTGTTGAACAATATACATCATACAAAGAGCGTGTGGGAAGCATTTTCAATAAAATCTGAACGCACCTTCCGTGCAGCGGTAGCGGCAGCTAGGCGCTCTTCACGAGCCTTTTCATTTTGCTTGCGCTTTTTGAGAAGGGTCTCCGGAACTTCAATGTCCTGTGATGGATATGGTGGGTCAGATCGGGTCGGGTGAGGATCGGTCCTTCACTGACCGTGACCGAGGGGACGCTTGAGCACGATTGTCAATATAATGCAGTCGTTATAAAATTGTGCACTCACGTTGTCGAGGGTGCCATGGCGAGTCTTGAGGTTACTCGGTACAATCGCCAGTTGACGGGGTGCGGTGGCTGAGAACTATACAGTCATTAGGTCATTATTTCTCACGGTTTACTATGTGAAAAAATAGCAAGTTTAGCAGTTCCTCCTTTTGGATATTATGATGCCAAGAACAAACACTTTGGAGATCAGTGCCACATGTGGCGGGTATTTATAGCGACGAGGGATCATCATAAACTACGTCGAGACTTGTACGCCTCTCAGGCCTTTAATAGACTGACTTTTTGTCGAGCTGCCAAGGTACTAGTACGCTCGGGTGGTCGGGGCCCATCGACTTCATGTGCGAGTATATCGACACAGCCACAATCAAATGCGCCCAAACTCCGTGTATGTAAGTACCTGGCTATTGATAGGTCCAGTCTCACCACTGGTAGAGACTCTGGGTGCACTACCATTGGCGCCGCTGCTTGTTCGCCCCCCAGGATGTGGACAACTCTGCTCGGTTTAACCTGACAAGAGTGACCCAGCATAGCGACCAACGTTAGTGGCATGCAGGGTGCACGATGGTCGTAAATTGCCGCCCAGGAACGATAACACCCGACCCTCGCTTTACATATAATTTGAGCTGTCAGGCCTCTCAGGTTCCGTCTCCCTGGTCCTTCACCATGCCACCACGCAGAGCTCTCCGCTGGTCTGCAGTTGCGATCCTCGCTAATGGATTACTTCCTGTCGGCCCTGTATGCGTTCTTGCCCAATCTTCGCAGGCAGTTTGTCAAGCCCCGTTCAGTTGGGTGCGTCGCTTGCTATAGCCGGAGTCATGTTTCACTAAAAGATGACTGATTCGATCACCAGATGGCCAACAGCAAGGGCCAGAGCCCGTGTGTTGTGACAGCATATCTGGGGGGCGCGTGCTACAACGGCCGTACGTTGATTCTTATCGTGCTACACTCTCTTTCGTTTCTGATGTTGATGTTCAACAAGAATTTACTGTCCCTGCTCTCGCATCCGACTTTGTCTATTATGGTCCCTACGCCGATGTACCACAGCAACTTGAATGCGAATGTAACAATGTCTTCTACAACGTTATAAGCGCCTGTGGTCTCTGCCAGAACCATTCGATTATCAGGTGACGTGGATCGCTAGGGAATCCACCTGCATATCCTGATTTTGTGCGATCAGTTGGAGTGAATGGAACTATAACTGTTCGTCCACTGGCGTAGTCGGAAGGTTAGTTAGCTATCACATCTCATACCACTTTCATCCAGCGCATCTCTCCAATAGCTTCCCCCCAGGTATCCCACTTGGCACAGCAATACCACAGTGGGCATTTCAGGACGTGTTGGTATGCAGGGTTTGCATTGGCCATATGCTGGTACTGTGCTCAGGATTATTTTACCTAGGCAAGCAACATGTTCAACGTGACGATCGCTCAGTCTGTTGGGGGTAGGTGCCCACTTTCGAAGCTGCAATGTGAGCGCTCATCAGATCGATCAGACTCTCCCGAGTCCACTGGAACTCACGTTCCATCCACCACTGTTATCTCATCGACAACATCCGCCAAGGCATCACTTACTTCTTCGCCATCCATCACAAGCTCAAGCCCAACACCTTCGAGTAGTGCACCAAGCACTGCCGTTATCGCCGGGGGCGTCGTTGGTGGTGTCGTCGGCGTTGCAGTGGTTGTTGCACTGGTAGCAGCCATCGTTTCTATTATGAGGAAGAAGCGTGAATATCCACCATCGGTCCGGTACTCTACTGCACCTGGCTCGCCCCCTCCTGCTTCGTATACTGGCAACGTTTTTGCTCCGCAGATGGTACAACCCAAGCTTTATGTGAGTGGAGAGGCGCTCGAAAGGCGATAACGTCTGACAATATTCAGGACCCGTCTGACCCGAGCACATTCCCTTCCACTCCAATCAGTCCAACGTACTCCAACCTCTCGATACGTCCTGGTACCTATACTGGCATGCCAGAAGTCCAAAGGTAGATGGACTCGGTCTGAATGATTCATTGTAGCGGAGATCACAAGATGGTATACATCTATATCAGGTTCGCCCCGCCACTGTGGTTAGCGTTCGAGAGAACGTGTAGGAAGTGTTCAATGATCCCTGCTTCATCAGTACTAGTCAAGAACTGCGCACAAATGGAATATATGGAAATTCTGTCCCTCGCTTACCATACTACGCTCGAAAAAACTGTCTTGAAAGCGTTAAGTTACAAGCTAGAGCTTGACAGATGGGCCGGCCTTCAAGTTGTAATCCTGTGCCTCGTTTGCCAAGCAATCGTGGCTCTGCATTGGTTTGATGTTACGACGTCGATTTGATGAACGAACTAGGGTTACCAGTTTGGGATACACAGCCTTTGACGCTCCTGCTCCACCAAGTCTTACAGCATCTCTTCATGAACTGACTTTCAATGGCTGAGACTGACAGCGTGGCCCAAACACAACACAGCAGTCGCCCCGTGTCTAGCATGTGCTTCCGTAGCGTCCCATGGAGCTCCCTTCTCGCTGTTCTCGACAGCAAACAGGACGTGATCGATGACCCTGCCGTATAAATTTGCCGCCCAGGAACGACCTCGTTGCGGGTATAATTCGGGCAGCCAGAACCTTCCTTTTCTCTCTACTTCCCTCACCATGCCATCACGCGGTAGTCACCATTGGTCCACAGTCGCCACCGTCCTCGTCGCCGCGCTACTCTCTGTGGTACCCGTAGGCATCATCGCTCAAACCACGCAGGCGATTTGTCAAGATTCCTACAGTTGGGTACGTCGCTTGCTCCGGCTGGCGTGTGTTTCACCGTCAGTAATCACTTCGATCACTAGATGGACAACAGCAAGGGCCAGAGTCCATGCATTGTTGTAGCGTATTTGGGAGGCGTATGCTACAATGGCCGTATGTTCCTGCCTAGTGTGCTACACTCATTCAGTGCTGACGCTCAACAAGAATTTAATGTCCCTGCTCTGGCGGCCAACTATGTCTATTATGGTCCCGACGCGGATCAACCAAAGCAACTTCAATGTGAATGCAACTCTGTCTTCTACAGCGTTTCAAGCGCTTGTGCTATCTGCCAAGGCAACCAAATAATCAGGTGATGCGATTCATTGGGGAATCCACCCGCACTGCCTTATTTTGCTCCATCAGTTGGAGTGGATGGAACTTCAATTGTTCGTCCGTTGGTGCAGTTGATGGAAGGTTGGTTATCACACACCGACTATTTCGTCCGGCTTATCTCTCCATCAGCTTCCCGCCGGGTATCCCAGTTGGCACAGGGATACCACAATGGGCGTTCCAGGACGTGTCGGTATGCATACATAATTTGCATTGGTCATCCACTGGTACAGTGTTGAGGGTTGGCTCCTATAGGCAAGCAATACGTTCAACGTAACCCTCGCGCAATCGGTTGGGGGCAAGTTCCCATATTCATGACCGTGATGTGCGCGCTCATTAAATTAACTAGATGCTCCTGAGTCGACTGGAACTCATGTCCAATCCACCAGTTCTGCTGCCACGTCGATAACACTTACTGCGGCATCGCTTACACCCTCGCCGTCCGCCACAAGCTCAAACCCAGCACCTTCGAATAGCACACCGAGCACTGGCGCTATCGTTGGGGGTGTTGTTGGTGGTGTCGCCGGTGTTGCACTGATAGCAGGAGTTGTAGCTGCTATCATCTCTATTATGAAGAAGAAGCGACCTGAAAATCCTCCTCCATCGGTCCGGTATTCTGCTGCGCCGAGCTCACCTGCTCCCCTTTCTTTTACTGGCGCTCCACTCTCTGCCCCGATGGCACAAAAGCTTTATGTGAGTGAAAATACTTTCAAGATCGGCGGTCTCTGACACGATTTCAGGATCCGTCTGATCCAAGTACATTCCCCCCTTCTTCCCCTGTTCCAACCAACCCTACCTACTCCAATCTCTCGATACGTCCCGGCGCCTACACTGGCGTGCCGGAAGTCCAAAGGTAGTGGACTCGGGAAGTCCGACTGCGTCACCGGTAGCCTCGCTCGACTTTGGTTTGATTTATAGCACTCAAATTACATCCAGCATAACTCTCGAACTTGGTTTCTAACACCAGGGATGTGTGAGGAGATCGTTTTTATGTCTCTGGACGATTTAGTGTCGGCGGCGTGATATATTGTTATTGCAGGATGGATGTTCCTCGTCAGTTCGTTGCCTTCGATACTAGGTACATGGTGGGGAGTGTTCAAGATTTTTTTATTCACTGTAGACTAGTTGTCTCGTCTGCTCGAGACCAACGGCTGTGACTTTTGCAAATGCCTTGGCGACTGGCGCATTGAATGAAGAGTCAAAATTCGGGTGCCAGGTATTATTATTATTAGTGTGCGCCGATTCACAGTAACTGGGTACATCCTCTTGCGTATACAGCCGAGTTTGCCCCCAAAAAAAAGCTGTTACAGCCACTCCTAGTGCCAGTGAGACTATGACGTCACGGCGGCCACGGCCCGCTGCCGGTAAGAATCGACGGAAGCGGAGACAGGACAAACTGAAACTCTTCTCTGTGTTGACCTGCTGAGGGGAATGGCGGGCATAATGGCACGCAACCACGCGCATTAGTAAGTAAATCAGCCCATCAGTCACGGCACGAGCTCGTCAGTCACACGAATGCCAGACATCCGACTTGTAGTTTCGCCGATCTTCGCAATGATAGGGCTGCGTAGTGTCCCATCGGTCGTGGTACTCGGAACGATTTATGTTTTTTTTTGTCGGTCGCGTTTTCACTTTCTGCTTCGACCAAACCGAACGCGTACGGGCAGATATCGCGCTGTTGTCGCCCCCTATCTCTCTTACAAGCGATATCCTCGGACTAGGTAGGGCTGCGATGTGATGAGCGGTCTCGATGAAATATACTAACGTTCAGGCTCGTTCAGGCGGCTCGTATGGCGATCATGATGATGATCCTCAGTCTCACGAGTGCGTGCTCTGCCCTGCCGTGCCGACCGTCGCTCGATGGAGCTGCTCAAAGGTGGGCCCATATCAGGTGAAATGCCCACGTCAGAATACAAGTGGTGGCAACCATCGCTGGTACGGCCACCTTCATCTGTCTTATGAGAAGGGCCGCCATGTTAACATATTCTCGTAGCTCAGTTCTGCGCTACTGGTGGGGTGCAATTCGCGATGGCACGCCGCAAACGCTCGAGTGAGAAGCAGCCTGAGTGAGGAAGCCGGAACGATGTGAAGTTCAGCATGTCGCGACTGACGATATGATGGCCCGTATCCGGAACGACAGAACATGTTTGCGATAGACGTCGAAAACGACGATATAGTGCACTTGATGTGTTCACGTGTTCGCCTTCGACTGGTATCACATATGACAGCACAGTTTGTTGACCTTCCATGCAACAGTACTAGTGCGTTTGACATCTCGGTGTCCTTGCGGCAGCCTGAGTGCTGGCGGTATTCTAGTGGGTGGTATGGAACTGGAAATTGACATACTACCAAGTCAAGGTTGAATACTGAGAAGTAGAAGGCCTGCACGTTGTGGGACCCGGGAGATCGTAAGGCGCATCCGGCCGCCGTATCCCAGTACGAGCAGGAAGTTGTGTTCGCATACGAAATTCCGGGTCGTGCCGGCACCAGTGGTCATCTATTGACGGCTCGCCTCATGGACGGTCCGGTCATCAGACCAACCAGCAGTATAGATCAAGACGCGGCCTGCAAAGGGGCTCTGTGTCAAGAACGGGTCACAGCATGGATCTGCATACCAGCGTGACACATCCTGAGCCTCTATGCTCGGGAAGAGCTGTCGCGCTATGAATATGTATATGAGGGTTCGACTTATTTTCTGAGTCAAGGACTCAGGGTGGACCGCGGCAGCATTTGTCAAGCTTCAACGTTCAACGGAAATGAGCCAGTGAGAGGAGGTTGCTTACGCGTCAATTCATGTTTGTAGTGGAGGAGCAACAAGCAAATTAATTGCCGCTCTGACCGGGAGCCTGAGGTCGGACCATCAATAGACTCGGACAAGGTTGTTTCCCACCACAGCCCTAACCCCTTTCACGAGGCACTCTAGACTCTAGGCGACACAGCCATTTGCCACTTGCCAGCCCTTGCTCCCACCCAGGGCGTTGTCTGCTACGCCACGTCGTCAACTGACTTCGAAGAATGATCCCAGCACCACACGACGCTCGCTCTGTGTCTAGCACCGAGCACATCTGTTACCTTTTTCGTCTCTAGTGGCTCAGAGGAGCATGCGAATGGGTAGGACACGCGCCCAGCGCACCGGGCCCCGTTTGCTGCCAGGAACGCTGCACCTGACTGAGGCTTCGCCTGATATAATGTAGCCATACTGTCCCAATCTCGAACCAGCCCCCCTCCTCCCGTTCCTTCACCATGCCCCCGCGCCGAAATCTACCTTGGTCTCCGCTGGAACTTCTTGTTACCGGATTGCTCTCTTATGGACCCGTTTGCACTTTCGCCCAAACCTCGCAAGTTGTTTGCCTATCGTCGTTCAGTTGGGTAAACCCTATGCCCTGGCCGGAACGTTTCCGTCTCCAATAATCCCTTCGATGTCTAGATGGATAACAGCAAGGGCCAGAGCCCCTGTCTCGTTACAGCGTACCTGGGGGGCGCGTGCAATGGTGGTGGTAAGTCGAGATCTGACCCAGATTATCCCATGCTCTTCGGTCCTGACATCCGAGAAGGCTTTACTGTCCCTGCTCTCCTACCCAACAATATCTACACTGGCCCTTATGTGGCTCAACAAAATCCGTGTCAATGTAGCTCGGTCTTTTACAATGCTATCAGTGCTTGTGGCCTCTGCCAGAACCACACGATTGTCACGTACTGTAAATTCCCCCGACAGCCACTTATATTTCCTTACTTTTCATCATCAGCTGGAGCTCTTGGGATTACAACTGCTCGACCGTATATCCTGGAATGTAGGTTATCATATGTGGTACAGTTTCCAACAAGCTTACCGTCCAATAGCTTCCCGCCGGGCATTCCATCTGGCACAGCGGTACCGCAATGGGCGTATCAGGACGTGACAGTATGCACGATTAGCCATCTGCTGGTACTGTACTGAGGATCGTTCTCCAGGTAAGCAACATGTTCGACGTAACGATCGCTCAGTCTGTTGGCGGTAGGTTCCCATTTTGAGAGATGCCGCGTGAGCACTCATCAGATCGGTCAGATACTCCCGAGTCGACTGCAACTCATGCCCAGTCTACCGCACCACTGGTCTCTGCCTCTGCATCACTTACTCCCGCGCCGTCCGCCACAAGCTCCAGTTCAGGGTCCTCGAGTAGCTCGAATATTGGGGCTATCGTCGGGGGTGTTGTTGGTGGCGTTGTTGGTCTTGCACTGCTTGTTGGAGTTGGAATAGCTATCTTTTCTCTCATGAAAAAGAAGCGCCGTCGGGTTCCGCCATTGGCTGAGTTTGCTGCTGGCTCGGTCCCACCTGCTTCTCCTCCTTATACCGGCACTACCGTTTTCGCTCCCAACATGGTGCAACCCAAGCTTTATGTGAGTGAAAGCATACTTTGACGAATGTCAACGACTGATACCATCACAGGACCCATCTGATCCGAGTACATTCCCTACGTCGTCTGCTCTAACTGGCCATACCTATTCTTCCATCCCGACACATACAGGTGGCTACACTGGAGTACCAGAAATTCAAAGATAATGGTTGGATAGTGGACTTCTGGAAGTGCTGGCTGCGTTTAGAGTAACTTTGCTGGACCTGTTCGTACGTTAAGTAAATCGCTGTCAGCTTGCTTACTTCTCCTGGATTTTATCCGTATTTTGTTCGCTCGACATTCATTTGAGAGGGATGCTCATGTATATCTGACAGACAATAATCGCACCGACGGATTTCCCATGACAGTTTCACTTCAAATGCTCGAATCAAAACTTCGAGGCAGACACCGAAGAAGGAAAGTGTGAACTTCGCCGGAAAGTCCCGGGAAGTATCGGAAATACGGATGCGGCTAGTCACATGTTGAACTTGGCAAGATCTCTGTGCGTTCCGATTGTATGTAAAGGCCTAACTCAGCCAAGTACATGGTTGCCGGGTGTCCATGTCATTCCCCTGCCAGTGTCTCTCGCGCATGACACGGCAATGCGGTGGGTCCGGTTCACTGGGGTCACGCACAGGTGAATGTCGCGCTCGCACCGGGACCTTCAAGTTCTACACAAATCTTCTGATTTCTACGATGCAGCCTTGATTTGGAAGTAGTGTGAGTATTCATGTCCACTCATCTTCTGACCGGGTCACCGGACTAATCCCACAGCTACTCAGCCACGTTTCGTTCTAAATATCCCACTGTCCGGGCTTCTAGACTCGCGAGCCAAGAGCCTCGGCTGAGCCCGGGATAGTTACCGTCTCTGCACGGCACGACACTTGCCCACCTTGCCCATTGTTACGTGCAAGTTCCTTCACCGTGACTTCACGGAGTACATTGCTTTTCTCTTTCGCGCTGGCGGTAACCAGATAGTCCGGTGAGTAGACCAGGACTTTGTTGTCGACTTGTCTTCTTAGACGCTCCGGTCAGTAGACTATTACGCAGGACCTTCGTACCACACGGGGCAAGGGGTTCTCTGACGCCCACTTGTATAATATAGGCTCTAGCGCGGGATCTCGAAACCTGGTTGCTTTTTCACCCTCGTTTCACCACCATGCCACCGCGGAGGAATCTATCCTGGTCCTCGCTCGCCGCGATATCTGGGCTGCTTTCTGTGGGTCCTGTAGGCATTTTCGCTCAATATACCAATGCAACTTGTCTGGCCTCGTTCAGTTGGGTACGTCCCTATACTCCATTCAGTGTGTTTTAGCCCAAATGACTGGCTTAATAACCAGATGAACAACAGCAAGGGACAGATTCCCTGTCTTGTCGGAGCGTATCTGCAGGGGGTATGCAATGGTGGCGGTACGTCGATCTCCCATTATGCCACGTCCTCTGCTAGTACTGAGGTTCGAGAAGCCTTTACTGTCCCCGCTCTCCCACCGAACTCTCACTACGCTGGGCCCACTGCAGCTAATCAAAATCCGTGTGTGTGTAGCTCCGTCACGTACAACATCCTAAGCGCTTGTGGTCTCTGTCAGAACCAAACAATTATCAGGTAATGTGAATTCCAGCAAACAGGTGTCTTCATGACACTATTCATATCACTGGTACCATTAGTTGGGATTCATGGAAGGGAAATTGCTCGGATGTGTATATGGGAGTGTATGTAATTATCATACGCTGTGTGATTCCCAATCAACTTATCATTCCATGAACAGCTCCCCGCTGGGTATTCCAGATAATACAGTGGTGCCTCAGTGGGCGTTCCAGGACGTGACGGTATGTGTGATTTCCGTTGGCCATCTGCTTTTATTGTCCTGAGGTGTCTTCTTCTCTAGGCGGGTGGCATGTTTGACGCGACGCTTGCTCAGGCTGTCGGTGGTACGTACTTTGTTTCCACAGGCGCTACATGAGCGCATGAGTACTCATCGGACCGATCAGACAGTCCCGAATCGACTGCAACCCATGTCCAATCCACCCAATCTGCCATCGCAACATCGGCCACTATTTTGGCGACAACTACTCCGCTGCCGTCAGTCTCAAGCTCAGCGTCCCCGGGCACCACATCGACAGGGGCCATTGCCGGAGGTGTTGTGGGTGGTCTCGTCGGGGTTGCACTCATTGCCACAGCCGTAGTTCTCGTTATGATAAGGAAGAAGCGTTCTCGGATTTCGTCATTCGCACAGTTTACTCCTTCCGCCGTTTATATGGCCTCCACTTCCTTCTCTCCCCAAATGGCACAACCGAAGCTCTATGTGAGTGAAATGGGTACTTCCGAAGACTGCCTTGTCTGATCATAGGCCAGGACCCGTCTGATCCCGCCACTTTCCCTCCTCCACGCCCGCTCACGCCACTTACAAGAACGACAGGGTCAACACACGACATTCCGACCAGCGCCACTTATGCCACTTACTCGGTGCGTCCTGGCACCTACGGTGGCACGCCGGAAGTCTGAAGATGGGCGGCGTCGGAGAATGTACTCTATGTGTACGAGGGGTGCTAATCATTGGGGCGTTGCGTTGTATTGTATTAGCCGTGGAAGCTTCGTCGCTAAAGTTTCAATTTTTCCGAGAACATGTTAAGCAGGTCGTTTATCGTGAACGAGGGTATTATTTCTTCGCTTCAAGATTGGCACCGAGGTCCGACGTTTGGACGTTTGGATGCCTTAATTGAAGGGCAAGATTATCAGGTACAGAGGGCGCTGTGCCTCGCTGAAACGGTGTACAGGCCAGAAGGACGGTCAAGCAGTCTTGAAGTAGAACTTGAAGGCGTATTCGGAACCTGAGTTTGTCAGGCGAACGCATGATCGCACGGAAGTTGAATACTAGGAACCCGTTTCATACCCGGCGACGGATGGACCAAAGTGAGACCTTGCATTGGTATGTACTAATGAATTATCCCACCCCGCATTCGAGTCACCGGAACCATCAATCCCATTAGCATCTATCGGAGTTTAACTCCAGTAGGTAATAATAATAATAGGTCTCTTTAGAAAACAGGCCTCGTCCGAGCGCCATTCAAACCTCGTCAGTACCTTGACGCTGTCTCTGTGCTCTCACCTCACCCACCGCGACGATGACAACATGCTCTAACCCTCACTATAAGCGCTTCAGCCTGGTCACGACTACAACGCAACGGCGCCAGCTCCACGCCCTCCCCCTCACCCACCTTTGTCCTCGACGACATGACAACAACAGCACGCTAACAAGGGTGATGACGACACGCGCTCGCCCTCTCTCCTCTGGCGTGACGACAGTGACAAGACGACAACGACGCGTCCTCACTCGTCTACCCTTGCTCCTCCTCCGCTGACGTGACAACGACGCACGCTCCGAGTTCGCCCTCGATGACGACACGCACTGACGACACGATGACGATGCTGCATCGCCACCACCCACTCTTCCTCCCCTTCAACGCGATGCTGACGACGCGCCCCTGCAGAGTCCTGCTTCCGCCTCGATCACATCCAGCAACCTCGACTTCGCGTCTTGTGCCTCGGGGTCGCTTGGGCACCATCTCCGGTCCATGTACAACGTATCGGACGCATCCAATTCGCCCGGTATGTCGTCAACACTTCTGGATGGCCTGGTAAGTGGATCAGCTGGTACTGATTCTTCTAGATCGCATTTTCAGTGGTCTTCAACGACGCGGTGGGATGGTCGGTATGTCGCTGAGAATGTTTGGGAGGTAACATGGATGGCCCAGGTATGTGCGCCACCACACACCTTCGTTGTCGTGCTGACGCGCCTTCTCTGCTGCTGGCGCATCTGCTTCGACTCGTTGGGCCACCCTTCCGGCCACCATCCCCATCGTATACGACACCGCCGCCATCGCTTTCGTGCTCGCAATTGCGCTCGACAACTCCCATCGCATCCCGGTGATCCTTTGGGTCTCCTGACCCTATGTCTCGATGTAGCGCGTTCGTTTCGGCGACGCGCTCGTTTTCCTTGTTTCTGGGACTTTCCCCGTCGTATTCGCCGCCATCTACAACGTTCGCACCGCACAAATCGCTCCCGACATGTCTCGACTCCCCCTGCTCGCCCTAGTGACCTACCGATAAAATGGGTATCGCGCCGACGGATTTTCCATAACGGTTTTACTTCAAATGCTTGAATCAAAACTTCGAGGCAGACACCGAAGAAGGAAAGTGTGAATTTCACTGGAAAGTTCCGGGAAGTATCGAGAATGTGGATGGCTCGAAACAAGGCTCGAAACGAGTGACTTTGGAAATCATCGGCCGTCCTCCGCTCAAAACAGCTGCAACCACATGTTGTACTTGGCAAGATCTCTGTACGTTTCCGATTGTAAAGGCCTAACTATCAGCCTAGCAGCCAAGCACATGGTTGCCGGGTGTCCGTGTCATTCCCCGCATGACACGGCAATGCGGTGGGGTCCGTTTCACTGGGGTCACGCACAGGTGAATGTCGCGCTTGCACCCGGTTAAAACCGGGACCTTCTACACAAATATCGTGGAGTTAGCTGATTTCTACGATGTAGACTTGATTTGGAAGTAGTGTGAGTATTCATATCCACTCATCTTTCGACTAGGTCACCGGACTAAACCCACAGTTTCTGAACCCCCGTACTCGCGAATCAAGAGCCTGGCTGAGCCCGGGATAGTTACCGTCTCTGCACGACATGACACTTGCCCATCTTGCCCCAAGTTCCTTCACCGTGACTTCACGGGGCACGTTGCCTTTCTCTTCCGCGCTGGCGGTAACAAGGTAGTCCGGCCAGTAGACTAGTACGCAGGACCATCGTGCCACACGGGGCAACGGGCTCCCTGATGCCCACTTGTGTATGATATAGGCTCTAGCCCGGGATCTCGAAACCTGGTTCCTTTTTCACCATGCCACCACGAAGGAATCTATCCTGGTCCACACTCGCCGTGATATCTGGGCTGCTTTCTGTGGGTCCTGTAGGCATTTTCGCTCAATATACCAATGCAACTTGTCTGGCCTTGTTCAGTTGGGCACGTCCCTATACTCCATTCAGTGTGTTTCAGCCCCAGATGACTGAATTAATAACCAGATGGACAACAGCAAGGAACAGATTCCCTGTCTTGTCGGAGCGTATCTGCAAGAGGTATGCAATGGTGGCAGTACGTCGATCTCCCATTATGCCACGTCCTCTGCTAGTACTGAGGTTCGAGAAGACTTTAGTGTCCCCGCTCTCCCACCGGCCTATCACTACACTGGCCCCACTGCAACTAATCAAAATCAGTGTGTGTGTAGCTCCGTCACGTACAACATTATAAGTGCTTGTGGTCTCTGCCAGAACCAAACAATTATCAGGTAATGTGAATTCCAGCAAACAGGTGTCTTCATGACATTATTCATATCACTGGTACCATTAGCTGGAATTTATGGAAGGAAAATTGCTCAGCTGCGTATACAGGGTATGTAATTATCATACGCTGTGTGATTCCCAATCAACTTACCATTCCATGAACAGCTTCCCGCTGGATATTCCAGATAATACAGCGGTGCCTCAGTGGGCGTTCCAGGACGTGACGGTATGTGTAATTTCCGTTGGCCATCTGCTTTTATTGTGCTGAGGCGTCTTCTTCTCTAGGCGGGTGGCATGTTTAACGTGACGCTTGCTCAGGCTGTCGGTGGTACGTACTTTGTTTCCACAGGCGCTACATGAGCGCACGAGCACTCATCGGACCAATCAGACAGTCCCGAATCGATTGCAACCCATGTCCAATCCACTCAATCTGCCATTGCAACATCGGCCACCATTTCGGCGTCAACTACTCCTCTGCCATCAGTCTCAAGCTCGGCGTCCCCGGG
>JBBPOD010000122.1:0-29825 GCA_038091255.1 Tylopilus intermedius | reverse complement strand
ATACCTCCCGCAAGTCTTTCGTAGGCGTACAGCTTCGGAGCGAAATCGTGACGCGCACACAAGGCATGCAGCTCGGGCGAATAAGTACGCGTAAGCTTGATGATCAGATCCCCATCGGAAGACGACGCGGAGTAGACGTGCCGGTTGAGATCTTTTGCTACAAATCCAGTGATTTGAAATTCGATGTATTGGCTATTGCCGGGCGGCGAAGAGGGAGAAGAAGGATCATGATATCTGAGCAATTTGTTCAGCTGAGGGAATAGAGGGCGCTCGATCCGTGTAGGGGGTGCTTGAGTGAGCCGCTCGGCCTCTCTTTCAATACTCTGAAGGAGGACGGACGCGGCCTTGAACGCTCTGTACAGCTGGTAGCGATTGCCGCCACCGCAATCGATGGGCAGACAGCATATGTCCGTGGTGAGAGGTACGTAGACGAAGTGGCCAACATGCGCAACACCGTAAAACTTGACATTCGGACCTGATGGTGTCGATATTAGGCAGAATCGAAGAATATGGTAAACTTACCAATAGTAGTTATGCCAAGCATCGGCAGTCTTGACCCATTGACCACATTGCTATGGGTCACAGCGATCTTATTGAGTATACGGGCATAGTACGCAACGAGCTCAAGTATCGGTATTGCGCGAGAACCTGCTTCTTCATTCTTGAGCTCAACGATGATGCAGGGGATAATACCCGATCCGTAGCGAGAGAGGCCATCGCATCTTGCAGGTGGGACAGCGGTGCTCGTTTGAGGAATGTCTCCTGGTTGTATAGGGCCGCGACGACCACGAAATAATGCTTCATCGAGATACTGCAGGACATTAGCAGATCTTGATGTCTCATCGGCGTAGACTTTGGACATGGCGTCTGCAAATTTGCGAACTTTGACATCTAGGGCTGGCGAATCAGGTCGGAAACTGGCGGAGGTATCCTGCCAGATGTCGAGGAACTCGCCGAACCCAGGGAATAGAACCTCGAAAGGCGGTAGGTTTTTCTCCGGCAAGTTAGCGGTGGAACCATAGCGTTCACGGTAGTCGTATATACGCTCAGCCATGTTGCCTTGAATAGAGTAGTACACACTAGGATCGAACGAGGATGGAGCCGTGGTATTGATCACGAGCCGTTTCTTTAGTTTGGCGGCGGCGTCCTCAGACTCGGAGAAATCACGTTTTCGCTCTGAAATTCTATATGTCAGGAAATATTATGCTAGGCAGGACTATGCTCACTCTGAACCACTTCCATGGTGATACAGGGAAACTCGAGGACGGGTATGTCACGGAACACCGAGAGTAGGACGGTGAGGTTATGAAGCGGTTGGTCCTTCCTCGTAGCGCCCAATAATTCATTGGGATTGTTGTATGGAGTTTTGTAGAAGGCAAAGGTGGCCCCCTTCTTCAAGGCTGGGCTCTTCTCTTTGATTGCAGGTAGAAGAGAACCAACGGTATCGTATTGGCTCACAGGTAATCGCAACAGGTCCTGTGTGCTGGGGATCCAAACGCCCACTGTGAAGGTGGCTGTCGATAAGATGCGTTAACGCTGTCGTGCTCCAGCCACAGTCAACACATACCGCGGTCCACGAGCACAAGGTGAAGAACACCTTTTTCCGGGCGTTGTCCAAAAATGTCTCTCATCGTTCGATGACCAGGCAACGGCTTAGGAAGATCAGATATTGAAAGTGGTCCCAGGGTGGATTCAAAATTATCCAACGACACAACATGACCCGGAGGAGGCCTGTAGAGGTCTGTGAGGCCTGAGGGGGAATTAATCCGTAATTTTTGCAGGATATGTTCCTTGATTTCATCGACGGTCGTGTCTGGCAGTACTTGAATCTGACTGAAATTGTTCAAGTTTTGATACCGCCAGTAGTAGAAAGACAAGGTGAGTTTGGACGGCATTAATGGAAAGGTGATTTGTTTCAGACTCCGACATTTTTGCCCAGATAAGATCTTGCCACTGGCACGGGTAGCGCCATACCGTATCCTACCCGCACTGCGGGTTTGCCTGACCCTGGACACGTTCAACAAGTTGCAGAACCCGCCCGAAGTTCCGAGTCATGCCACCGGGAACATCAGCGCGATTATTTAACTGCCGAACCTCCCTTTCAAGTTGTGCAATCAGCAATAATCGATACATATATAATCTTGGCAGTACTACCACAAACCACGATTCGGAATTTAAGTCGTCGCAGACGATACGCTAGTAGTTATCGTGGTAATCTGAACAAAGACACATACATATGGTAAACAGTTCACCAATAACCATCAAGCAGCACGGAGCCCTCTGTGCTCCTCCGGCACATTCCTCCCATTTTCCCAAAGCATATACTTAGGTGTAGGCGTACTCCCAAACCTGACCTGTGCAAGAAGGAATTCCATGCAAGGCATTTCTGTTTCAGGAATCCGCTGAAGATGGACAAGGACTTCCAGGGCCTTCACCAGTTCAGGAAAGTTGGCCAGGAACGGATAGGTGGTCTTGTCGGTACCAGCGGCGTATATACGCAAACAGCGGTCACGAACGTCTTGTTCTGGGAAAGTGACAGAGAACGAGGGTGGTTGACCAAGGTCAGCCAAGATGGCGATGTATGGAAGGGAGTTGGAATCCAATGCAGAACCTGTGTTGTCGCCGCTTATGTTTTTGTCCCGTCGGGTTATGTTGTGCAAATCTCGCCAAGCATCCTTTGATTCGCGAGCCTTGTCTGAAATGAAGATCTGCGACATGCGCGATTCGACCGACGCGGTCGTCGGCCCGCCTTTGAAATAGATCGGGATCACTTGTCGATACGAGGTTACTGGTGGTTGCACTGCACTGCACTCGTCCTCTGCCAGTGACGTCGTGTCCATTCGCTTAAGCTATACAAGAAACCATGAGGCTCAAAGTCACGTTGCGCAAAAAATGAGTTAGCTGACCTCAATTCATTCCCATCCTTCGACCCAGTGATGTAGGCCTCCATACATATCCAGTGCGAGAAATTCAGGTACGCATCCTTGAAGGCTTTGCGTGACAGCGATGGTTGCGTAGACCCTCCGTTCCATACGCGTTCTCCAAATACAAATTCGAGCCAATCTACGACTGAAATCATTTTACAATCCATAAGTTCATCATCCCACGTCGATGGCGTGCCAGTAGCCACTTGTTCCGCGTCCGAGCGGAGGTACAAGTCCTTGGCCAAAAGCCACAGGAATCTGCTGGCCAGCTCTCCACGTTGACCGATGTCAATCATACCAGAATTCACTATCTTCAACAGAGTCCCCAAAGCGCGCCCCAGATCTTGGGGTCTGGCATGCAAATCGATCGCGGCCATGCATGACAAAAACGGTTCGGAGGGATAGCTCGTAAATCTCCAGTTTCGATCTAAAGTCGTCGCCAGGCAGATACGTAGGTGACTCGCTACTCCGACTTCCAGATGCTCGACCGAGTCCGGATGTCCGAATGTGACATTCACTGCGAATCGTTGTCCCAGCACTGCGAGCACATGGTTCGTTTTACTCGCGTCGAAGTCTTCTGCCCCACACAATTTCCATTGTGCGGTTCTGAACACTAGCGCGGGATCTGCGAGTGCAGTCTTGAGAGACGTCCAGCTAAAAAAGCAAGTTAGTCAACCATCGTCAGCCGAGACAGAACTTAAACATTGACATACAGGGGGCGTCCGTAACCTGCAACATGACGCAGCCGAGAAACATCTTCGACGTCAATGTCCTCAATCCCCGGTGCACACTGGTCCCAGCCGAGTTGAGTGTATGGTGGGAAAAGCTTCTCACCCGTGACGGCAACACGAGCAGAATTATCTGAAAGACAAATAAACGGGGCTTCGACCACGAGAAACTATGACGGACATTTCTGATTAGGCGGCGAAAAATCCGAGACCTTGGAAGTGGTCGAGGCGAATACGACCCATACTGCATGATTCTCGTCATGCGAATATTGGTTGACGACTCGGCAGACCTCATCCGCCGGTCGATATCTTCCCGAGCCTTCGCCACGCACTGGAGCTAGTGGGTGTGCTTCGTCGACCGCGATCACCAACTTGGGCTGGTAGGTGCTGTCATGGCCTACCCGCCCGGTCCCCGGGCCAGCCGACGCCACGTCAGAAAATATCTTCTCGAGGGATGCCGCCATTGCCCTGTAAGCACTCAAGAGACCCGGAATGAGATCTCTTTGATCTTCTTTTGCTTCTGCTAGAAAACATTGCTCAGCTTGGAATTCTGCGACGCTTGGCAATGTGTTTACCAGAAAGGGAGAGCATGCTAAGCCCCTCGGAAGCTTTGTCAATGGGAGTGTCTGCAGTCTTCTTCGGGGGGTTAATCTGTAGATGGTCGTCAAATCAGCTTGGAACCACAGGCGCATCTGAGTGTCCCCTCACCTCCAGGTACTTTGCATTGACTCTACCAAAGAATTCAGCCCTAGCAATGGATCCCGGAGTTTCGCTCATATCACACATCTTGCGAGCCCAATCCACGACGTTATCGTGCATTGAAGCGAGATATTTTCCGAGCGTATCGAAAAGCGCGATGAAGAATGCATAACAGACGATTTGGTATTCTGTCTTGGTGGGGGGGGAATTTGGTCAGGATTTGTGACGGGATAGGATCCCGCACAGGGAAACCTGATTCGTCGCTCGCCTCGCGCAAGTTGATGTAGATTACCACAACCTCGTTCTTGCCCAGCTGTGAATCAACTGAGCTAAAAAAATCTTTTGGAAAAAAAGGCAGTCATTTACCTCAGTCAACATCCTTGACTTGCCGGTCCCTGAGCTTTGCACGATGGAGCAGAACTTAGCGTAGTACCGAGGAGCATCCGAATTCTTGAACAACTTCTCGTTATGTGTCAGGTACTCGTAGAAGCCGTTCACGGCCGCGCCGTGATACTCTGCCCGGAATGATTCTGACAAGTCCCTAAGTAAATCTACATAGCCAAGAGTGTCAGTCCCCAGCTCTGAATAGGTGCCGGGATTGAAATCACTGACAAGTTGGGTGTGCAGTCGCGGTAGTTGTCTTTCTGGGTGCCCTCAGAATGGCTGCTCGGAAGAAGGAAAAACATGAGTGTTAGGGTGACTCGGACGGCGACTGCAAATCGCAGACCTCACCGAGATTTCTGATCTTGCGATAAGATTTACGGGTCCAGGCGGAAGAGAGCATATCCCGCAGGTCTTTATGTTCCTTGATCAACTCTGTGGCCTCGAGAGCGCTGTACTTCTTGTCCAAATTTTCGTCACAGATCACGATTGCATTCAGGAGGGCACGATATTGAAGGATGGAAAGTAGATAGGGTACGCCACCCAAATCATCCTTGACAGTTCTATCCACAGCCTTGTCGAGCCCGTCATGAATTGCGTCGTCGAGCAGATCTGGGAGAAGCTCGAGGGGCATATTCAAGTTCGAGTTGCCTTGCCGAACCGTCAATCGAGCCGCTTTAGTATACGCTGAGCCGGCGGCGGACCGGTTCCAAAATCCACAGTTATTCAGGCTGTCACGGTGATGCGAGTCAAGCTCTCTGCCTCGTGTCTGTTGTTGTTCTGAGCACAGTACATACTTCGAACCCTTCGAGGTGGCTCAGATCTCAGATCTCAGTACTCAGTATATCGACTTGAAAGCTCGCCACTGCCAGTAGGGACAATGGTACGACTCTGTTATAGGCGTGTCACCGTCACACTCGGGCTCCGCGGGAACAATATTAATAGGAGGAAGATCGTGACCGTGACACGAATGACTAACCATCAGTAAACGACGACGACGACTTGACAGCACAGCGACCCAGGCAGTGATGATGCCATCAATGACACCAGGATACCCGGGATAACACTGTAGTATGTGCCCTCCTGCCCTTCCATCCCCCTCTCCTAACTCAAGCACTCACCCACCGGTGATGACAACAAACGACGACACGCGACGCAATGTGTATAACGGCCACGACAACAACGACGACACGACACGGTGTGCATGATGGACACGATGACGACGGCGTAAAAGCACAGCGAGGACGAGGACATTGATGCCGACACAACGCGACGTGCACGACGTTGACGAGAACCTCAACATCGACCCAAAGTGACCTGCATGACAAACGATGCGACCCGATGCCAAAGAGGGCGGCGGTGGAGGTACTTTTCGCATTTGGACATCGCCAGATCAAGAAGGCGAGTCATCATTCTCCTCCTGATCAAGACTTGTTCTCGACTTCGTGTATACGTGACCAGCATCTCGAGCCATTCCAGGAACGACATCGACGAGGTCTGGAAATGAAAGCGGAGGGAAGCGAGTATGAGGCACAAGCCTGACAATGACCTCGGTGGAGGAATGCACACCTCACGAAGAAATGATGACAGGTCTAATTTAATCACCGTGCCCACCGAATGCGTCTCAATTTGAGGGCCAGGGACGGAATTTTCGAAGAAAGAAGCGGGGCGGGTTGGGGTGTGGTAAGAGGCAGAGGGAATAGAGAAAGGAGCGTGCGCCAAGTTGTCTCCGTGGCTGAGAAATTGACATCCATAAGTTCAACACTGAAGACTGGTACTGTCACAGATGCGGTCTGTCGTCGTAACTCAGCTTTAACATTGCATGGAGCGGAACAGCGCTAGGGGTGTCAGAGTAGCCGTGCCGACTCGAAACATTACATGACGAATTGCTGCTGGGATCCGTCCGATCAGTTCCAAGTAAGGGATCTTCGGATGTCGCCGCGGTCGGATGTAGGAGAGTGGTTGTAGTGGACGCAAAGGGAGTAAAAACCCCAAACGACTGCAAGAGCTCAACCGGAGGTGAGCGCGACCCAAAGAGGTAGGAGATGTCCAATGATGCATGCAGCGCATGCTGTACCCAGGCACTAGGAAAGGGACGGGGGTAGTGAGAGTGTAGTGGATGGGGATTGCTAGGAATATTTGTCCAGGTTGCGGACTGACGCAGACGGAGCGAGGAGGTGCATCGTGCAGAGGGTGGATGTATTCGTCGATGTGAAAACCACGGTCAGCCAAGGCGAGAAAGGGTTGACTGTACATCGCTCAACTCCCGGACACGGTGAGGATACCGTCGACGACTCTGAACGCTTCTCGAAAACACGCAGTAGTCGCCGAGAGGAAGAGGGGTATGGTGTGTGCGTGTACAAGCAGGGAGGAAACGTATTCGGATAGCTGAAAAAGTCAATACATGGTCACCGTCAATGGTGCGATACGACTCGCCATATCACTGGCGATTCTCTTTGCAAACGCACACCCCTGACTCGCGTAGAAACTCCTTGATGGCAGCAAGCAGGCAAGACATGAGTCCATCCAGGGCGGCAAAGTTGAGACGGGTGTCCTTCCTATATCGCTCAACGGAGGCGGACAAAGAGGTAGAGACGGACCCACGTAAAGTTGACAGAGGGTTCCCATTTTCCCCCGCTAGTAAAGTACTTCCCTTTTTCTGCCCAGTTTTCCCATCTCTCATTCACTTCCTCGACGGCCGGTGTCGTTCTTGCAAATCAACACTCGCCCGCTGGCGGAAGCGACGGCTTTCATGATGCGTTGAATCAGCACCAGCGTATGATGGCGGACTCGGCGGTGTCTCTGGAGGTGGTTCCATCGGCTCTTCTGGTGGATGGCTCTTTGGTAGAGGGCATTCCTTTTTGTCACCCACCTATGGCCTTGGTAAGCCCCTGTCGACGACCGTATTGACCCCCGGACTGATCTTCCTCCAAAGGTGTCGATAATATCTATCGTGCTTTCAAGCGGCGAATATTTGAGTACCAGTACTCAGACCTCCTCTGGGCCTTGCGTGGTGGTGGCGGGGGCACATTCGGTACCGTGACATCGGTCACTTACCGTACATACCCCGCAGTCGACATCCAGGGATGGCGATTCCAAGCAAATACCACCAACTCTTCTGTGGTCCCAGAACTCATCGAAGGCTTTTTGCGGTACCAAATACAATTGACAGACAGCGGTTAGGGCGGATACGGTGCATTATCCAACCAAGGGGTCAAATTTCTGTATCTCACGCCGAATATGACCAACGAAACCGTCGTGGCGACGACTCAACCGTGGTTAAACTTTATACAGTCTCTGGCGTCTTCCGGAGTGCGGTTCTCGAGCAACACGGATTCTACCGCTTGGAGCGATCTGGTTCAACAATTGGCGGCTAGCACGGGAAGTGGTGGCGGTGGATATGTGATAGTCTCACCCGCCTCCTCTCGCGGGACACGATCATGAATCATGGCAGTGAGGTCGCGAAGCTGCTTATCGGGCTCAATTCCAGTTTCAAGTATGTCCTTTTTCGCATCTTCTCTTTTTTGGATAGCTGATGGCGACCCGTGCAGTACCGTCGGTGGTGGTAGAGTGAACCAGATCGGGCCTGGTTCTACTGGATTGAACCCTGCGTGGATCATCGAGACGATGTGCGGGGCAGAATGGGAGGAGGATACGCCACCCAGCGTCATCCACAACAGGATCCAACAGTTGAAACAAAATATGCAGGCCATCCATGATGCAACACCCAACGACGGTGTCTACTTGAACGAGGTCAGTCATCGTTGCACGTTTCGCTGTGAACGTGGTTCACTGATACATCGCGGCATTCGATTAGGCGTCCCCGTTCGAGGTCGACTGGCAGAAAACGTTTTTCGGGGCACACTACCCGATGCTGAAGAGCATCAAGGACAAGTACGATCCGTATCGGTTCTTCGTTGTTAAGGAGGGGGTAGGATCCGAGGACTGGAATAAGGAGTTGACGTCGATCTTAATTGCAGTGACGGGTCTATCTTCTTCGAGTTGTTGGTATCATTCGAATTCTTGCGCATTTCCTCGCTATTTGAGTATCACAGCGGACTCCTGCCAATGGCATGCCTTCATATAAACATAGCTGATTGAAGTTCGACGGACGCGAAACCGCCGGTAGCGAGTTTTGGTTGGTTGCCCTAATTCATGTATAGTTTGAATGCGGCCCTCGGGCACAAGCTTATCCCTTGATAGAGCCGGGCATGAATGTGTGACCCTGATCGTACACGTTGTATCCTCGAGGCATCATTGCGTCAGTGTGGCTGTGATAGGATCAATGATCTTTATCATCACTCATCCGTCCTCCGACTCTGCTTCTTGCACGCGGCCGCCAACTTGAACGCCTCGTGCTGATACACTTTCAACTCCAACAACGTGGATCACTGACGGTTTGCCACCCGTACAGTAAGCCAGGTATGTGGAGCTTCAAGGCCGTCCACAGCCATACTACTTTGAGTTTGGCTCACCCGATTATCATCAGAACACGAGGATTCCACCGTGCAACTCGCTGAAACGTGTCCATCCTTGACGTTTCAGCACCTCGCCAACGACGGCGTGCTGAGCTATAGCTGTAACTTTCGCCGACCCTTCCAGGCCACCTTTCCCAGGTTGTATTCGATACCATGTGCGCACCATCTGATTCTTGCGACTGCATCTCTGTTCATCGATCTGATCCGCTTCGCACAGGCCACGCAATGCGCCACCTCCGAGCCTCGGAGTAGGCGATAAAATCGGAGAGGGCGATTCTGGGCTCGTGCTCGACGCTCTTCCGCCGGATCTGGCAGAGGTCGCGTTTGAGAACATGAGGAAAGAGGTGGCATGGAACGTCATGTATCATCGAGGTATGTTCGGCGCTTACTGGTTACCCGCGTGCGCCCATGTCGTACGATATTCACCCAGGTGGGGAAGTGCCTAGATTAGTGGCGGTAGAGGGGGACGTCGCTGCGGACGGAAGGTGAGCGAAACAAAAGGCTTGCTAAAGCCGACTGTGAATATGAATGATATTCATCTTTTTGTTTTGTTTGTCGAAATAGCTTTCCCATATATCGGCACCCAGCCGACGAGTCCCCCGCTCTTCGACCGTTTTCCCCGACGGTCTCTCTCATTCGGGAGCATGTTCAAAAGATACTGGACCACCCGGTGAACCATGTCCTGATCCAACATTACCGAAGTGGGGCAGATTACATCTCGGAACATTCGGACAAGACAATTGACATCGTGCGAGGATCCAAGGTTGTCAACGTCAGCCTTGGTGCCCAACGCGTTATGACCCTGCGCTTGAAGCGAGACGGTGTGCAAAATGCAGGGGAGGCCGGTGCTGCCAGACCGTCGCAGAAAATCCCACTGCCTCATAATTCGATGTTCGTGCTGGGCCTGGAGACCAATACCAAGTGGCTGCACGCGATCAACCACGACAAACGCCCAATACAGCTAAAGTCCCCCGAAGAGCAGTTCATGTATGGAGAACGCATTAGCCTGACGTTCCGACATATTGGGACGTTCCTTGTGGGTGACGGATCGCGTATCTATGGGCAGGGAGCCAAGGGCAAAACTCACGAGGACGCGCGGCCTGTGGTGAAAGGAACGGAAGAAGCTGCCAAACTCCTGGAAGCATTTGGTAAAGAGAACCAGCAAAGTGAATTTGACTGGGATGCTGTATATGGGGAGGGGTCCGACGTCCTTCATTTTACTCCGAGGGACGCGTGACGTGACTCGTCGGCTCGCATGGTTCGGTGGGGAGACAAGGTTGGATCGCCAAAGTATGAATGAAAGATGCTGTTATTGTTGTGTTTGTTTTTCATTCCTTCTGTTGTACCGCCCTAGCAACGCTTGCAGTGACAAAGGTACATATGATTTTTTTTAATCGAGCGATCGCCGTCGTCGCTCTTCTCAGAGGAAGTAGGTGCTCTTTGTGCGCTCTCGTTACTGACCGTTATTTTTTTCCAGGGTTTCCGTAACGGTTTGATGGTGAGCATGTGTACCTTCCTTTTTTGGAATCCAGGGGGTTGAGGTTTTTCAGGGCGGCCCGCCGCGTGTTTGATTCTGTCTGAGGACCTCCTTCCTTTCCCTGCTTCAACTTTCTGGTTCACTTGCGGAAAGTCCGAGACACGAGGCTACCGATCGTGCAACACGAGGCTCACTAATATCTCTCCTCTCGCACTCGTCTTCAAGTTCTTCCTCTCTCGCGCCCTCTTCGGCACCCTCTGAACCCGCTTTTTACTCTTAAAAATTCTACAAAAAAAGCACACCCAAACGCGACAGCTTCGACGCTCTCCACGCCTTTTTCACGAGCTCGCTTATTTCTCCCTCTCTCTGCATGATAAACACGTTTTATTATTAACGAGATGCCACGATTGCAGCCCAGTAGTCCCCCCGACTCTCCCAAGAGCGCGTCTCCCGGTCCGTCTGACAGGCGTGGTGAACTCTCCGAGCAACCCTCCGCGTCTACCCAACCCAGGGCATCCGAAGGTTCGGAAGGATATCCTTCTTGGCTTCCCAAGCGCCCTCCCCCACCGGACCCAGGATCAACCATTCACTCCTCGAATGGGCAGTACACGCCTGGCCTCACGCCCATTGAACCATTTAACGTCGGCCGAAAGCCCACTCCACGTTCTGTTCGTGTCGTCAGCCTTCAGGATGCCACCCAGCCTGGTCGGGATCAGATCACCGAACAAGCGCGGTTCAGCAACCCACTCCGCCCGAGAGTATGGTCGCGCGCGACGACCGCCGGGGTGAGCCCAACGTTGGTGTCTGCTGCCCTCCGGGCTCAAGACCGCACGCTACGTCCTAAATTCAACTCGAACGGTCTCCATCCCGAACTCCTGCGAAACCCAACATTCCTGGCCAAACTCTACTTTTACTTGATTCCCTTTATCACGTTTTACCACATTCCTCTGCAAACCTTTCTTGACTTCAATGCTGTATTTATGTTATTGCAGTGCGTATCATTAGCTCATTCCGTCTATTGCTTCCGTGCTCACCATGACTGGCAGGGTCGCAGAGTTCCCCAATCCGACAGCACCTGGCGTGTCAGGATCTGGAAAGAATTGGGCACTTGGCGCGACGGCTTATGTCGCTTGTTGGCTGGTTTGGATCATCGTAGTGTTTGTGCTTTACGAACTTGTTTACTCTTTCTACCGTCGATGGCGTGTTAGTAAGTGCCCACCAGTCCCGGTCATTTCGAAAATCCTCTGACAGAGACCGGTTCAGAGCGACCGCACATCGTCCCACTCTACTTTTCGTCTTCAGCGTTCAGCCTTACCTGCATGACGTCGTACACGAACTTTTGCTTCATGCAGTACATCCGATACTCGGCCTTCATTGGGGAAAACGGTGGTATCCGTGATGGTCTCGCCGAAACGTTCTGGTTCTACTCGCAGAACTTGCCCAACCTCGCGCTTCTCTTACCTCGAGCAGGTCTCTGTGTTGCCTTGCTCCTTTCGTTCTCATCTCCGAATCCGGAATACGTTGGTTCGATCGAAGCTGGCTTCAATGGTCGCGACTCCACTTTCTTCCGCCCATCCGATGGCACGTTGACGGATTACGCCCGCGGCGTTCTGTTCGCTAATGCTGCGTGGATAGCATGGCGTGCGCTCGTCCTCTTCATCAGCTGGTATGCCTGTGACTTTACCCCGACTTGTGCGTTACTTACCTCATGATTACTTAGGATCGGGCTATGGATCTTGAGCGGTCAAGGCTGTGCCGGACTCTGCGGTCCTCGTAATAGATGGGAGGAAGAAGATAACGAAAAGACTTTGTCGATCTACAGCGACGGCGGCGAGAATACCGATGCACTCCCCTGGAGCTGGAGGACATGCACATGTTTGCGCATTCAAGAGGCATTTGACTTTTGTCTCACAGTAAAGCCGCCTGCGCGATGGAGCACGGCCATGTCGAAAAAGGAAGAAGCAGAAGGGACCGAATTACCGGGTGTACAGATCTCGCCGACGTTTGAAGTCGAGCAAGTGTTGGCGGCTGTCGGCTTACCCTCTGTTCCGCCGCCTGCACGACGAGGCGCGCTGTCGGAGGCTTTGTTTGCACGTCCACGACGAGGCGAGGAAACGATTGTTGTGCCTTTGCAAGTACCCGAGCTTTCAGATATCATCCCCAAGGTGGTCAAACGATCCTCTGGAGATCGGGAGATTGCCGGTCCCTCGGCGCCACTGATGAAGTTGCCGTACCCCTTCACTGGGTATGGTTCGCAGGTGTCGTCCAAGGACCAAATACCCTTCCCGCCCTCCCCTGGCTCGCGCAAGGAAAAGCGCAGGTCGCCAGTTTCGAGCAGCTCTGAGCAGCAACGATCTTCAGGAGCCGAACAAGCAGAGCAAGCATCCAAAGAGGAAGAGGAAGAGGAAGAGGAGGAAGAGGAAGAGGAGGCAGAAGAGGAGGCGGAAGAGAGCAGTGAAGCTCACCCGCGTACCTCCGGCTCGATGTCCAGTCTGGGCCAGCCTATTACCTCTCGTTACCCCTTCCAATTTCGTCGCCCTCACGTCCGTGGTACTTCTGTGTCCTCGAGCGCTATGACACACTCCACACCTAAATCGGAGTCTTCCCCCTCGTCAAATGCTCGCTCTGCGATTTCGAGATCCACACAGTCAACCGGGAACCAAGATACGTCTTCCGACTCGCCCATGTCGCACGCGAGGACCGGCTCCGTGATGTCAAGCCCCATGTCTGGATACGGTAGTCCGATTCCCATGCCGCCTCGTCATCCTCAGCCTGGTCGCGGTCGTGCCCGTGCTGGAACTATGCCTGCATTCCCGTCCTCACCTTCGCCAGTCATGTTCCCAGGGCGGTTCCCACCTAGGATTCGTACCGACAGCGAGAACACCGATCACATACCAGGTGGATACGAATCTTTCTTGAGCGAAGACGCGGACGAAGAGTTGGAGGATGCAGACGAAGAGCCCCAGATGATGGAACAACCCGAACCGGAGGGGCCCCACGAAGCTGCAGAAGGTGAAGACAGTGTGGGTCTGCTCGGCGTTCCACAACGCAGCCCACGTTCGTCCAACGTAAGCAGCCGGCGTCGACGTGGCCGCCGCAGCGATCAGTCCAGCTCGCAATCGCGGTCAAATTCGGTGTCTTCGCGGTCTAGAGCCGGTTCTGCAGTACGCTCACGCGCACAGTCGCTCATTCAGAGTCTAGGCAATGCGTCACGATCGTCGGTCGAACTCGTGCAATCGATGCGTACTCGGGCCAACTCGTCTATGGCGAGACTCGAGGAGGACGCCGTCGTCTACACGTCTGATTCGCAATCTCGTTCTGGAAGCGCATCACATGGTGGTAGCAGCCAGGAGAACTACACGTTCGGACAACCGATGTTACCACCGATGCGTCGGACGTCGTCTCAAGGCTTCCACCCCTCGAACGTGTCCGTCTCTGCGCCATCGGAAGCTACCACCTCCCGGTTGACTGCGCGCCAGGAATCGCGGTCACGTGAACGCGCACCGGAGAGAGTCGGCCTTGCCATTCCGTCCCCGAACGCCGAGAGTCGACCGGATATCAGCACAGCAGCGCCATCCTTTATCACTGATCCTGCGACGATCGCAGGGACGTCTGATTCGGGCGATGCAATACCACCAGGCTGGGCGGACACGTCGCACATGGCTGATAGACCAGGCACCCACTTGCCACTTGCATGATGCACGAACCCACGTTTCTAACGAACGACACCTGCAACGCAATTTCATCTCGCGTGCCCGCTACTCTTGGATATTAACATTCACGCGGACGGACGGATCCAGACTCTTGCTAACCTCATTCTTAATATGTTTTTCTTTCCTCGCTGACGTCCACACCCTTGCATTTTTTCACGCATCGTACTATTAATCTTATCCTTACATCCACATTGCCATCCATATATTCTTCATCGCACGCGAGATATGTTCTATTGGCCCTTCCTCTTTCCCCCAAGCTGTGTTCCCTTGCATTTTAGTCACCGTTTTCTTCCCTGTTGTCGTCATCACATGCATTACTTTCCATCCATAGGTCGTGTTCATGTACTGCCGACATGCTAATTCTACAACCCTTGTTCAAACCCTGCTAAATTGTACGAGCACCTGAGACTTAGGCGTGACACTTGGAAACAATGACCGAACTGTGATTATATTATTCTTGCTGAGGCGCTGACGGGTCACCCAACGTCTGGCAGAAAGTCGAACTTGGTCCTGGCAATGTACGATTTCACGGCGATCGCCCACTGTCAGTAGCAGTTGTCAAAAACCCGGCTCGGGCTGACTTGAGTTTGGGCTCGCACAAAATCAAGTCGGCGAAACTAACTTATCACGACCACGATGTCGCAGTCTGTCCGAACTAGGGCTCCGTGAAAAACTTGGTGGTTTCAAGTTGTAACTCCCCCTATTTTTGATATGTTAGGTAATGCCACCCTACCGTGACGGGTCCAGGAATACCTGAGACATTCTGACTCGGACAATTGGCGATACGGTGGTCGCACCGTGGCCGTTCCTTGTGAGTTCAGCTTGGAGGTATGGTTGACAGCGGCGCCAGAACGCCAGCACGATACCGCGCTCGTTTATGTCGCCGATCGTGTTAGAGAAGAGAAGAGATAAGATAAGAGGTAGTGGTTCAATATAGTATGTGGTGCTTTTGAGGGTAAAGCATTCGCATGGGGTAGGTAGGTTCTTCGGCGGAATAGAAGGTATCTCTGTTCGGGAACAACTGAGGGAGAATTACAACCTCTATTTGTACAAAAAATGGGGGGCTATGAAGATCACAAAGGGAAGTACATGATGCATAACCAGGTCGTGTCGGCAACGAATTCGTTACACCGACGGTAGAAGTTATTCGGGGTTGACATTGGTACCTCGTGTCAACGTTGTCCGCGAGCCAGGTGAAGAGACAGACGTCATGGAAAGGTGGCGCTGCAAAGAACGACTGAGCGCTCCTTGCGACGGCAGTTGTGAAGGACGTGGCGGGCTATCTGTTGGACGTCCAGCCGGGTATTGTTGCGGTGGCTTCCCATTGATCAATGTCAAAGGAAAGTGCGCAGGCGAACTTGGCGTGGGTTCGTTTTCTGGAGCTACTGACTCTCCTCCAGGAGACAACCGTCTCTTCTTCGGCCGGGGTGAGACTTCAGGATCTTCTTCGGTCTCGGTGGCGTCATTTGCATGTCGTTTTTGATACTGAGCCGCGGCTTGACGAGAGCTACGCAAGGCTGCAGCAACGCGAGAGATACCACGGTTGACGAATTGAGGGACGAGTTGTTCGGCATTCACCCATTGAAACCTTGATGTCGCCACCCCTCTCAGATCATGCTTCCTGGGCTTGGCCAAACCGAGGGCCTTCCAGGGATAATGAGGGTGACTATCAAACTTCTCCAAGGCCTCTTTGTCTTTCTCCTGCCAGCGGTGTCCGTCTGCCTCTTCTGAAACCCAGCCAAGGTCTAACAGTCTACGCAGATGTCTTCCGTTGAGGGAGTTTCTCTTAGGGCTGGGATTGTCGAGTAATGCTTCGTAGACATGCCAACCAAGGATGGGATCAAATAGTTCGGGTGCGCGCATCTCAAGGGGAAAATGCTCGTATGCGAAGTCGCGTACTTTGATGCCCATTTGTTGAATGTCAGCGACAATTTCGTCTTGGGTGAGATCTGGAGGAATTATTTCGGTGGGTACGGGTGAGGGTGCAGAGGCGGGTTGTTCCGGAGTCTGGAGGGCGGAGGGTACCACATCGGTAGTACTGGATTGTTCTGGGGCCTAGAGAGTGAAGGATGCCACGTCAATAACGATCGAGAGTGCACGTCGACGGAAATATTTACGGCATTATCCGCCACCGGGAGGGATCGAAGCACAGGCATGGGAGCGTGATGAATCAAAGCGGTCTCGCTCTGTGTCCTTCGACCATACGAGGGTCCTTGACTGGACTCTCCTATCGGCAGAGAACGTGACCGGCCGACTGGTAGCAATTGGTCTTCTGGGGTATGGTATGGCATTGAAGAGGCGGTTGGAAAATCCAACGGACAATGAACCTGGGACGCGGGCATTGAAGCTGTGGGTGTGTGCGGGGAAGTAGATGTACAGAGCGCGAGGTGGATATATATACGTACGTGAGTGCTACCGTTGTTGTGACCACTGCGCCAAGAGTGGGGAGAAAGACCAAATCGGGGTAGAGGTAAAGTTGTTGCGGCACCGCGTCGACGCACTGAACTGCAACACTTCAGATATGATAACCCGAGCTATGTGTGACGTTTTGAGTGAGAAAGGCTCACCGGACACGACCGAGTTGGACGTCAAATCGAAACGACCACAATGGCTGAGTTGCTTCTGTCGGTCTTTTACCGGCAGACGCCGAAAAATAAATATTTTCCAAACAAGGAATATGTTCTCCAGTCTCCAGACTCGTTTCAAGTTTGTCCCCCTATTCAACCGAGACCTAGTCAATTTTTTAAAGAACGGGCGTATACGACCTCATGCAATTGGTGAGCAAAACGAGCCGCCAGATTTGTAGCGTGGAATAGAATATCAAATGTAGGTACCCTCCATGTTGGCATATATTGTGAGCATTGCGTTGTGATTTGTGATTTTTGACGACTTACCCGTTCTATGCCAAGTCAACGCATTCTTGTTTGGAATTGTTGTGTATTAGTTCGCAGCGTACTACCAGTAGTCGCAAGCAAACCAGAATTCGATGATTGGCCATGGGTTGGATTTACACTCTGTGACCAAATCCAGGTTTATGGTGCTTTTCATGTTTGTTTTGGACACGTTCCACAGTGTCGCGTGCGCACCATGATGGTATCGGCTGTCTGGGATATTGCCGATTTGACACTATAGGGTTATATATAGCATGGTAAGTATCAAGCAATGCTCTCACTGCGTTTGTAACTCAGATATATCTGGGTACAGGGCAAGTGTGTTTGCCATCATGACCTACTCAAAGGCGGTGAGTGGCTCTCTGTCATGGCAGAGTCTGATGCCTGACCACCAACAAGGTTCTCTATGGTGTCGTAATGGTGCTAGTGATCCCTTCGGTTATTCTGGGGTATTTGAGCTTGGATTCTCCACGTGCGTGTCCCAAGTGGGGTGTTGTACCAACTCGATCATGACTTAATCAATCCAGAAACCCCAGGCTAGTCATTGTCACTCCCCCCGTGATTGCCTCAGGCTGGTTGTCCGTATCTGTCGCAGAGGATACGAGTTCGCGAAATATAAATGCTCATATTTACAACCCTCAGCTTCGCTGGTCACTACCTTCCTTCGTTCGCGAACTGGTTTCCGCAAGATGGATACGGGTTTGAACCGACTTATTTGTGGTGCCATTCAGACAGGTCTCTTCGCCAGTATCTTTGCCTTAGGCGATTTGATCTGCTTTATTGCTCACCTGGAAACGAATCTCTACGGGATGTTCGCCATTCCCCTTGGTCGTATCTACACGAATGCAAGTACCGTCAACAAGGACGAAAAAGCTGCAGTGCCTGACTCGATCATCTTGGCAGACTCTTATGGATACCCTCCTCACTCGCAAGTCTCTTAGCGCACAGCTTGACGGCACGGATGCAAGTACAGTAAGTATTCCGCTGCCTTGCTACTGTCGTGCACATTGTCATGCTTTCCTTTAACAGTCGAGTGAAGTGATTTAGGCGCCAATGAATTCGCTACCATCACAAGCCGCTACAACAGACCAGACGATCAGTACCCGAATCAAAAAGTATCAGTGACCGTTTAGGAGCCGTGCAACTGCTCGTCTCCTGAGGGCGAAAAAAGAATGTCTTTCTGGTGGTGCAAGACAGCATATTGGTAGAGGCATCATTCATCGAATATCATTGAATCTTTGCGAAGCTTCCTGCTAAAATATAATTGACTATGGTTTTGTGAACGCTGTGGGTATAGGTTTCTGGTCAATTCAGGATTCACTTCTATGTTTATCCCCTGGGTTTTAATTCCTTCAGGTCTTGAAAATTGTACCCTTTAGACAGGGAGGAACGTCCTGTGATCGAATTCAATTATCGAAGGCTTCAGGAACCGGCGGTCTGCTAATGTGGCCTGGGTACTGGAGTAAATGCATGATCAGAATATGGGCAGTCGAAGGCTTCTGGGTTTCGGAGGATGTACCAGACCTGCCAGGGGCATTGTCCAGAATAACGCAATATAGGACCGATGTTGGTGTGACCGACGCTCCGCTCAGCCCAGCTCTGATATCAACCCTCAGAGGGTCTTTTGAAACATAGAGCCATGTGTTCCGACCGTAAAGGATTCCGCCATTAAGTGAACTTGGTCCTTTAGCAACTTTCGTCGGGACATGACCGCGGTCTTCCATAAAGTCGAGGAGCAACGCTCACAGCAGCCCGAGGTGTGTAAAGGAAAATGCCTAGAGGCAAGGAGGAGACTCAGCTGCGACACCGGTGGGTCCCACTATCCAACTTTCTCGAAATTGCAGTGCCACGTAGGTCGATGCGCTAATCATGGCGGGCCAGGCGGCCATACACTTCAACACAAACGATGAGCTGTTTGACGCCTCGGAAGTGAGATGACGGTGATGTTTATGTTTACTAGCCAGTACATAGCATCATGGGTGAGTGCTTGCGGGAAAAGCCGAAAAGTTCGTCCAAGCCAGCCTGATGAAGTCGGCATAGCACCACCATCATCCAGATATGAGTACTCAGAATGAACTGCTCGTGTCTCTACACGTATCGTACATACAGTCACTCGCAAATGTGAGTACCTTTAAGCTTCCGCCCGACTGCGTGCTGTTTACCGATGGCACGTCACGCAGAACAAGGATGAGCTCGCCTATCATCTCACCGCACATCTGCGGATGAACGCTATTTATTGGGGACTCACGGCGCTGTGTATCATGGGACACAAAGACACGCTTGATCGGGAAGAAATGATCGAGTATGTGATGAGTTGTTGGGATAACGAGACAGGTTTGTTTTGTCGATCCCTCCCTCTTGTTGTGGCTTGATCTGTCCCCGTCCTGTCTTACCCACCCACCTAGGCGGTTTCGGTGCACACCCAGATCACGACGCCCATATCCTCTCCACGTTGAGTGCAATTCAGATTCTTGTCACACAGGACGCACTCGATAGACTGGACGTTGACCGCGTCGTCAAATGTGCGTGGAACAACACACAACGTAAATCAGGAACCTAATTGTGATTGCTCCCGTCAGTCATTGCATCACTCCAGCAACCCTCGGGGGTGTTCGCGGGCGACGCCTTTGGCGAAATTGACACCCGATTTCTCTACATCGCCACTAACGCACTCTCCCTCCTCGGTCGTTTGGACGCCATAGACACCGAGAAAGCGGTGTCGTACGTCCGTCAGTGTCGCAATTTTGATGGTGGATATGGTGCGGTCGCTGGCGCAGAAAGCCATGCAGCGCAAGGTAGGTGACGGTCAGCTCCGTCATCGACTGTCACGCTCATTGATGTGACTTGACTTAGTCTTCGTCTGCGTGGCTGCACTCGCAATTCTCGACAGATTAGACGAGGTCGATTCGGAGATGCTGTGTTGGTGGCTCGCAGAGCGACAGCTTCCGAATGGAGGACTGAATGGGCGCCCCGAGAAATTGCCAGACGTGGGTAGCAACGTTTCTTTCTTGCTGTTTTGTACTTTGATTGACATGGTGACCAAACAGGTTTGCTACTCGTTTTGGGTGCTGTCTGCACTGTCGATCTTGAACAGGATCAACTGGATCGACAGTGAGAAGCTCATTGATTTCATTCTCTCTGCCCAGGATGGAGAGACGGGCGGCATCGCCGACCGGCAAGGCGACATGGTGGACGTATTTCATACGCATTTTGGAGTCGCAGGTACGTTGAAAAGAACACAATCCTGGATGTTGAAATGGATGGGTTACACCTTAGGTCTCTCCCTCTTGGGATATCCTGGTCTCGTAGATTTGGATCCAGTATACTGCATGCCCGCAAGTATCGTCGAAGCAAGGGGACTCCGGAAAGGATGGAAGGCATTGCCTCGAAGGCCGACATGAGGGCACCCTTTTGTCTTAGTAATTCTGGATTTCTACCCGGACCGAACGACTTCCCCAGGAACTCTATGGTGTAGACTTTCGTGCATACGCATAGCAATATTGGTCTCGCCATCGAATACGACGACAAGGCAGTGTGGCCCAAATACATAAGAATGGAAGCTAGCTACGTCATTGTGCCCCGTTACGAATTCCAATTCCTATGCGAAAACAATTGCTGTGAGACCTCCCATGCCAGAATTGGCGAAGGGGATTTGATTTCGAGGACAAGAAACTGTGTGACATCCAGAGGTGAGGTCTCGCGGAGTTTACTGTGTAAGACTAATACACATGTGTCCTGACTGGTCCATGTTGTAACATGGCTGGCTCAGTGGGTGAACGGGCAAGTACTTGGCAAAGACTGATGGCGCCACTGTCAGCGGTCAGCTACAGCACAAAACCAAAGAGTGGTGATTCGCGACATTAGTCTATGGCCGAACGACGAAGCCACGGGATGGAACTGACTGGTATCTTCTGTATCTTTTGTGGCGGGATCTCTATGAGATCTGATAGCGGTGTCAAGATGAGCGCTTCGGCCGGTACTATGAGGCAAGTGAGATGCACGCATCGCTGATGCTGTGATGTTCTATGAAGAAGCCAGACTATGCGAATCGTACGAGCCAAAGTATTTAACCGCGACCTCCAATGATTGGTTAGGTCGTGGATTTGCTATGTCTTGAACCTATCATTATCACAGGGAAGCGTCAAATTATGGCTTGCACGCTGCATAGAAGCGGCACTGGTCTTGACTGCGCTTCACTGTGAATACGTCCGTTGAACCGGTGTCGAATTCTCGAATATAGCGAAACCAGTCGTCCGTAGGATGGTACTGAGTGGGTGGGGCATCGCCCTGGCACCTGGGTCCCTTGTGATCACTCCCTGAAGGCCGGCGCGACTCTGATTAGGGAGCTCCACCTAGCGGAAGCAGGGAATATGGTGCACCGCAACGCCGCGGTCAAGCCTGTTAATGCGTGCTCCAGGGTTGCGCGGGCTGATAGGAGAGTACGCGCCGTGATTGTGACCTGCGTGGCTTTATTGAATCTGTACGTTCACCCACGTCTTTTTTCCTGCCCACACCCACGTGTCCGCGTGAGCGCCCAGGTCGTTTTCCAACGCCACAACCACTGGCTCGACTATGGACTTCGAGCTGGATTATATACCGCGTTGCTCACTGGTCCTTGTTTCACAAGCTGAATTACGCTGACACGACTTGTTCCGAGCTCGCTTCCTACCTGCCACGTGCGCCGTCCAAACCGCTACTTCGGACAGGCCGCTACTAGCCCATGCTTCCTGCGCATGTCCGCTCAAGCTAGCCCGCATCCAGTCCGTATTATTGCAATAAAGTCTGTTCTTTCCCTTAATTTCTTCTGCACATGCCCACAGTTGACGTGATCTTTCAGGCGTTTTCAACATTCCGGTGTCCGGGAACCACGTACAAATGGCCGCGAGGTCTGCTGTTTCATGATCCCCACACACCTCGAAGCGTGGCAGGGAATGGACCGTCACGTTTGCCATGCAACCCGTCATCGCCCTTGGTCGCTTCGCTAAGTGATTTGGCGATGCACGCCTCATGGCACGAGATATCAAAACCCTCGAATGATCCTGGTTTCTCCAACCCACTCTCCTCCTTCGAGCTCCTCCCAGTCTCTGGATAGTACCCTCCGGCAAGACTCATCCCTTCCATTCTGCCGACGTCTGACTAGCCCACAATGGTATCCAAGCTCCTCGGTGTGCTGATTCTCGCCCGAAATGGGGATCGTTCAGAGTTTCTCCAAGACCCCTACAGCTATGCACCATCCTTCACCGAATCTACTCCTCTCGGTGCTGTACGTATAGTCACTACGCTTGCCCGACGCGCCATGCTGACCGATCTTAATGATAGGTCGAGTCGTTCCAGCTTGGGTCTTTCCTCAAGTCTACTTACCTAGACTCGGCATCGCCCCTCCACATCCGTGACATGCCTCTGGATCCTTCTCACCCTATCCCGCCTAATACAGTTAACGTCCATGCAAAGTCAGGAGGCGAGGGCGCTGCGATCTTCGACTCCGGCATCGCTCTGCTGCAAGGGTTGTTCCCGCCCACTCCGCTTAACAACATACAGCTCGCCAACGGATCTACCGTAGTTTCCCCGCTCGGAGGTTATCAATATGTCCCCGTCGCAATGTCCACAGCAGGAGGCGATCACGTGCTCGAGCCTTGGACCAATTGCAAGGTCCGCATGTTGCTCGCCATCTCACGTGGCACTCATATTAACGAAGCGCCTAGGCTTTTAAGAAGCACGTTTCCCAAGTTTATGCATCCGAGGAATTCAAACAAGCTGCCAAGGGCGCAGAACACTTCTTCGAATCGGTTCATGACTACATGTTCGGCACGCCTACGACACTTGCCAATATGGTAAGCTGAGAGTTCCCTTGGTTGGAGTAAGTTTCTGATTCCTCCTTCTCATTGCAGTGGAATGTCAGTAGACAATCATTGGATCGACTCTATCATTCTGACTGGTGTGGCACAGGTTTACGATTACCTCAACACGGAACTGATCCACAACCAATCCTTTGCGTTCCGGCTGCCACCGACATTGATCGAACAAGCACGCGGTTGGGCCAACTACAAGGAAAATGCTGTCTTCACCGACAAAAACATCGCAGGCATCGGGAACCGTGGGTCTCCAGCACTTTCCCTTGCAGTCGGAAAATTTGACCTGCATTCCAGTCGCGGGACGAGCCATCCTTGACCCAGTGATCAAGTCCCTCCAGCGAATTGCTTTTGACGGTGACCCACTCCGACTCTTGCTCATCGAGACCAGCTACCAACCTTTCATTTCTCTTTTCTCCATGTTGACCGCCAAGGGCGAAACCGGGCAACTCTTTGGAATTCGTGCGTTTGCTTATGCTGCCCCCTTACTCGCGTCCGTTGACACCATGCACAGCCAACTACGCTTCCGCCTTATCATTCGAGGTTTTCCGTGGGCCTGCTCCCGAGTTCCGTGACTTTGTTCGTCTCAAGTTCAAGAACGGCACTGACGATGCCGACTTCCATACACTGCATATGTTTGACCACCCCGAACAGGCAGTTCCTGTGACCGAGTTTATCTACCGGCTGGAGGTTCGTCATAACCTGCAGGCTCCTCGATGACGCTTTACTCAGGCTTGTGCCCATACAGCATCACGTTATCCCAGAAGACAAGTGGTCCTCCACGTGTTCCACGAGCTGGTTCCCATTCCGGCTGGACGCTGCAGTCGCGAGTGGGGGTGCTATGCCGCCATTCTGTGTCATGCTCGTGACTCTGGTCGCCTTTGGTGTGCTTGCGTTTACAGCATACCGCAAGTACAGAGAGATGAGGCGCGCAAAACGGTACGCCACTTTGAGAGAAGAAGAGGTACGAACGTTCTTTTGTGAGCCCGAGCGACGCCCACACAACCTTGGACAGGCCCAGGAGACTTTTGTCAACGAGAAGTCGCACTTGCTTCCTTGAATGCATTGTACAATGTATGAAGACGGCTTCTAGTCCAACCTCTATTTCTGTTTTTTTGCTTTCATGTGCATTTACCTCACGTCTCACCACGTCCGAACTACTTGTTCCCGCATGGTATTCACATTTTTCTTTCTTCTCTTCTCTTCTCTCTTCTAGTGCTTTCCATCGTCATCGCAGTTGCACATACGCACATATGGTACTGAGTACTTGCAAGTCTGTAGTAGATAGGCTGTTCCTAAACTTATGAAAGGCAAGATCTACACTCTGCAAGTGCGTGTTAACCACCTGCTCCACTGATTAGCTGTCGGATACCAGAGAGAAGGGGGTGGAAATGAAAAGGCGTTCAAAATACGATTCGGTGCATTGTCGTTACAGTTGGACAGCATCTGAACACTAGCGAACCAGATGGGACCTAGGTCATGGCTCGGACGTGCTGACCAGGGCAAAGTCACTCCAAACCTTGCTCGCGCGGGCGTTTGAGACAGTCACGAAGGACCTCATCCAGGAGTAGAACGGTTTATCCTTCCTGTCCATCTGTCGTGGGCATAGCATTGACTAGGGCATTTTGCTGTCACCTTATCCCAGGAGTAGTACAGCTTATCCGTGTTGTCCATTTGTCGTGTGTCGGACGTAGCATTGACTGGGGCATTTTAGAACCACTTTTTGCTGTCGTCGTAGCGTAAGGAACAACGTTTTTCGAGTGGCTCAGACATGACTCACTGAGATGACGGGCGAAGAAGCTGGGAATGGCATACGCTCTCGACTACCGTGAGCTTGCCTACTGTACCATGGGCAGTAGAGAAGTCGATCGAAGAGCCATCATTTACGACACAGAACCCATGATCGTGTCAGGATCAGTGAATCACGGGAAGCGAGACATTTACCAGACAGTGGTATGGGTGTAAGGCGAGAACACACCAGCAAACACAGTCTCGGAGTAGGAAAGGAAAGGGGCTGTGGGGTCAGGAATGATTACCGCGCTGGGGGTAAGCAAAATGAAGTCACCCCAATCTGTTTGAAGGGTCGGAAAGGAAGTATGCAGACGAACCGGGTTGGATATTAAGGGAAATGCTTGCCTTGTGTACCTCTGGGTGGCCGGCGATCCACCTAAATGCGTCGATCAGCGGGTCCGCGTAGCTCCTGAGGATGGTGCTGGAAGCCCATCTCGTGAGACTCCAAGGTTCTATGACTTGGAATCTCGGAAGACGAGGAGTATTGTTGAGGATAGACTTAAGCCAGTTTAAATAGTCTCGGCATGTCCCTTCTCTATCGACGAGTTTCAACGGTTTGGTGGCGCCGCCTCCAGAGACTGTAAGAAGGTGCTGGTAGAACTTTGAAAACAGTCGATATTGGTCTTCGTTCTTAGCTGAGGCATTGTAATCTCCACCCGACGGAATACCGTTAAGCCTTGCCTCGACATCGGTTTCAAACATGCTGTTAACGGTGGCGTTTTTTGATCCCCAGACTTGCTATTGTGAAACTGCATTAGTAAGGTCAGGAGTTCAGTAAATCCAGCATACCAAAGGGTATCGAGCCCCATAACCGGCATTAACAACGACGTGGGACCCATAGCTCCGGGAAAAGGTCTTATATGCATCCACGACGCCTCTGTTGGATGAATCAAGGCTGTTGGTACATTCTCAAAGCCACAAATTAGCGCTATTTCATCGAGATAATCAGCTTAATCTGGAAGACGGGCGGAGTGCGACGACAGGACGATTCAACGGGTATGTCGCGGGGCGGTTCCACTAACAGGGCACTATAGGATCCTTGAGTATAGTCTAAAAAGGCGGATTGACGGTCTCGAAGGACCGATTTCTCGGCTGCGAGATTGGTTAAAGGATCTGTGCCCGCCATTGCGACTCAGTAGCGGAAGAAATAAGAGACGTCTCCCCCGAACGTGTCGGCAGCCACTACGCCGCATCAGGGAAGGAGATATAAGAGCTCTAGGTGACATCATTTCCAATCGAGACAGAAATGGACTTTGGAACACGATACGTCGTTCCATCTGACGAGCTTCATGAGTAGAGGTATCGATACTAGTACATAGTTTCGAAGACCCACTGATGACGACCTCGCGAGTACCGTCGATGTCGGTCAAGAGGAGACACCTGAGATTCAAGATATAGTTGTCGACCTTGCTTGTGACGGTAAGAGAAAACCGGGTGATATGTAGAGGACGAACAGCACCGATGTCCATGGTAGTGATGCGAGGTCGAGCGCATAACCAAGACAATCGACAGCCGAGGGGTCCGTGTCGATGTTAGAGCGCTCAGAGTCGCGACATCGGGAGAGGGTGTGTGGCAATTGGACAATGACATACATGGTTCTACATACATCGCCTCGAGAGAGAGGGAGAAGTGAGAAACTCTCGAGGTAAGATCTCTCATCTAAACGGCGGGTATGCTGAGTGGCAGTGAAAGCTAGAATACGGAGTTATGGGTCATGTGAGGCCTTGGCTGTTTTCGATGGGGTGAAGTCAGTGGTGGACCAGGTTGAACGGGATCTGAATCATCTCCGACTCCGGTTCACGGTAATAACCTAGCGTTCTCAAAGACCTTTTTGATCCAACGCCTGGTTGCAGACAAGCCCAGACGCAAACGCGAACGCCATCTATAGGAAGAGTGCTCAGGCTGTTTGGTGACTCTTGCAACCGAGTATATTTCTCTCACTTGCCCCACGACTTTGAAACTCCTTTTGCATCAGTACTAGGTGTCTCCTGCCCCATGTATTCGGAAGATTCGAACTTCAATATGGGCGGGCATCAAAACTGCCATAGACTCCAATGGAGCAACAAGCCAGCTGCCGGTGCTTGACTCTTTCGAGGAATCCTTGAGGAAGGTCTGGTATGACGATACAACTGTCGTCCTGCGATATTCAAGCCCGCCCATGACGTTCACAGCACAGGCCTGCGGCAACATTGGCTTGGGATATGTCAGAATGAAGGAGCGATTAATCCAGGGTTCAGTCCCGTCAAATACGTGAATCTGGATTCCTAGCAACCGAACCCCGGTTCACACACTTCGAGCCAGTCCGGACAGCCGATAGCCATTGACCCGTTTGATATTTCCGGAACCTCTGACGTTGATCAGCCACCTTCGTTGGGATTTTCAACGTCCCTTGCCGAGTAAGATAGGGCCATGCGTGCTAATCGTTCCATGCCCCTCACATCAGTTGAATTTTTACAATAGTTCAGGTGATCAATGCTAACATGCCCGCTGATATTTATGTTCGGTTCAACGTTCAGGTTCCAGTGAGAGGACGCCTATTCTCCACACGTGAGTCTCACTCTATCACATTACTTTTCGTTGGTCGATAAGCCCGTAACATCACAGGATGAGTGATCATCGATCATCGATCAACCCTGGCACCTGACACATACCAAGCGGCCTTGTTCAGTTTTTGTATCAATTTGCGCTCAACGTGTAGTTTGTTTTCGGTACCGAGCCTAACGTTTTCTGATTTTATTTTGCTCTATGAATACTGATCAATCGCCGTAGTGCAGATGGGCCTCGTTATGGCAGTGGAGCGACCATACACCGAGGGCACTTGTTGTTTGATTCCGTCTGCCCTATTCCCGGGATTCACTTTTGGCTTTCGCGATGCATAACGCGGAATTGAGAGCAAACGGAGCATCATTTTTGCCCGGGCATCAAGCATTCATAGTGTCCGAATCACCTGCACAAATGATCGATCGCGAAAAAAACAGTCCGTCGCGCAGCACGAAAACTAGCCCGCGTTGAAATCCTTTGCTCGACATGTCAGGCAAAAATCACGTTTTTTCATAGTGGGGTGTAGTTGAATACATTTAGCAGCTATGTAAACATCTGGAATAGCAATATGACCCAGTACTCGAGAACAAGATCCACGCGACGTTCTCATCGCGGTGTCGTCACCCTCACCCTCATTGCTGGTGAAGGAGGGGCCGTGGGCCGCATGGGGCGCTGGCACATGTCGTCGTTGAGTTGTCAATGACGCTATCTAGTCGGGACATCACGTCGTCCCAGCCCTCGTCCTGGCTGGGGTTCTGGGAGTCATGTCGGCGCATGGCATGCGTCGTGGTGGTTGTGGTGGTCGTGTCATCAATAACACAGTAGGTCACTGGCGGGATCGCGTCGTCGTCGTCGTCGTCATCGTAGCTAGTGACATTGTCCTCGCCCTCGCCCTCATTCAAGTTGTTGATGAAGGGGCGGTCATCGTGTGGCATGTGTCGGCGTCGTCATCGCCACGTCGTCGCCCTCGTGCTCGTTGCGTAATAAGGGATAGGTGGTGGTGATGGCATGGGGCGCGTGGCCGCCGTGTCGTCCTTGTTGATTGTGAAAATATGGGTGGTGTGGTGGCGTGAGCCCGAGGCACGCGTCGTCGTCGCTGCAAGTTGGGCAGACTAGTATTGGTGATAACGTAAGTTAAAATTTGCCTAGTGAAGCATTTCCGAGTCGACGATGGCGGGCTTGACGTGATGGTAAGATTTTTCGCGATAAATTATTTGTGTAGGTTTTCCGCCATAGTCGGACTCGAGCTCGGATTTTAGCCTCGGAAATAATGGTGGGATCATTCTTTGCCATCATCATGCTTATCGCGGGAACCTCGCGAACTCACGCCAATGATACTACTGGTCTCGCACTGGGCCAGACTTTGAGGACATGATAGATTGCCTATTTCCCACTCCGCTGTTGGATCTGGAACCGAGGTTACCCAGATACAGGTCACGGCTCCACATCCCGATGTTCCCTCGGCTGCCAGTGGTTGTTCAAACATTACGGGAGAACAGGATCTCGGAATGACACGAGATCTTGCTGTAAGATATTTTCACGTTCTCGCTCCCAGCGTCGGTTCACCTTGCAGATTTTTTCGTTTAAACGCGCTCTGTTGACTAGCAAGACTGGCACGGACTAGGACAGTCCTAAGGTTATGCTAATCAAGGTAGTAGCACTGCCAAGTCACACGAACGTCGCTAATGTTCTTGGCTTGCATGAGGCTTCTTGCAATGCGGCGTGTTAGCCCTCCATATCAGCTGGAAACAGGCTCCGCTGTTTACCGTCACGATGGCATGTGAACCGAAACACTGGAAGAAGTCTTCGTAGTAGTCGACCGTGCCCTTGGCCCCTGATTATTCTGCGAGACGTACAGCATTGGCATTTGTTGTAGAATGCATATTGATTTTCACTCAGGAACAGACACTCCCACATTTACGTGATACTGTGACCGGCGTCGGGACCGGTAACGAGAAGGAAGGCCATTATCCGAGCCGAACGCTCTCAGGACGTCGTTTCTAGTTTCATGAGCCACAAAGTTACTCTGATATATATTCCTGCGCAATGCGCACGATATACGGGGCATTATATTCCACACCGTCTGCAACACCGTGTCATTCAGGTTCAAAATCAGAAGTGTTGTAAGCATCCTGGGGCGAAGGTTTTCGTATGGATCAAGGTTAACGATACGACGAGACTTTATCACAGCGAATGCAGCCTGACATGTGAATCGATTACACTGGATGCGACACGTGCTGAAAAGCTTATAGCCCGTAGGTCCATCACCGTCAATGTTGTAAGATCAATGCCGTATCCAAGCTCCAGTCGACGGCTGGGAGCCCAAGCGCTCGTAGAGACATCTTATGGGAAA
>JBBPOD010000121.1:0-29998 GCA_038091255.1 Tylopilus intermedius | reverse complement strand
GAATGTTGGTCTTGGTAAGTTCATTCATTGACTCTAACACTAATTGGTTGCTGAATGTGTTGTTTCTGTAGCCTGAGACTAGGATGGTAAGTTCTTGATTAGTGACAGTTAGTTCATAGTCTACTAGAGTAGAAAACTTGTATTTAGTATATATTTTTAATCCAATTGTGTTATGAATGTGAATTGTGAATCCTTTTGACAAATGTCCATAGGAATGTTCCATGCCTATAGACATTCATATGTTCCCATAGAGTCACATAGTTCCATAGTAATCCATAGCAACCCATAGCTCTCCATAGCTAGCTACCAGGTTCCATAGCAACCCATAGCAACCACAGCTCCCCAGCTCCACAGAGTCATAGAGCCATAGTAGTCCATAGTAGCAACCCATAGCAACCGGGTTGCTGGCCAGCACTCCATAGCACTGTCCAGCCTGGACCTAGCTGGGAAGCTATGAAACTGTGCAGCCCTGTCCAGCACTCTACAGACCATTTTGGTTTGCTGATGCTCCTCGCGCGAGTACCACTGCTATTCAACATGCAACCAGTACAGTGACGAGGATGGCTTCACGACACTACCTGTCCCTTCGTCATGCAGACAGAACGACTCGGAAGGCAACTCGAAGGATGCTACATCAGCAGCGACAGGGTGCGCGACACACCTCACACGATCCCCCCACATTGCGCATCAACTATCGTGACATTCCTCGATTGAGGCCGCTGTCGTCCAGCTCCACCGGCAACGCGCCATGTCATCGACTGTCTCCGCTACCCCTTTGACATGGCCCAGCTCACGTGGCTTCCAGACACGCCAGGGCTCTATCTTTGCCTCGAGACAGTCGTCAGGCAGAGACTTGTGCCTACCACCAAGTCGGCGCATCATGAGGTCGAGTCCCTCGGGACCGCCGTCCTACAGGCCCGCAAGTGGCTCTGGGTCTCTCTTCATAGTCTTCCAAACGACTGCGTTTGATTCAGACCTAGTGTTCAAGTCATACACATGTTGAAGTCATCGTTCACATTCTCACAGATGGATATCATCTCTGGTCTTGCCGTGAAGCAGCTTAAGACGGTCGTCGCCAGTTTTTTCGCGTTCAACGAAGTCCTTTGGTATGTAGTTGCAACTTGATTGGTCTTGTCGCGTGCAACCACCCAACTATGTGCAGGGTATTTGGGACGCAGGTGACACCAGCCCCTCCGGTACCCAAGGCATTGTAAGAACATCTGTGCTGAAGGCACGCAGCTCACCCATGCTTTATATCAATGTATTGGACGTGCAATCGACCCATGACTGACGGAGTTTGTGTACTTCAACTGTGACTGTCCTGAGAAATCACACCTGCAATTTAATGCTGTATTTATTTTTATATGGAGAATTCAATGTCAGCATCAGGCTCTGATAATCACAGAAAAGAGACTATGATCACTTGTCACTTGCTATCATGATTTAAAAGTTGATATCAGACTGATTGAATAGTAGAATACCAATCCAGAAATTTATTTATTTGTTGACCTATTAACATCATGATTGTAATGGCCAAAGGATAGCTTACATATGTTGTTGATCAGATTATATCAACCTGGGATGAGCTTTATCAGCTCTATAGCAGGTGTGACAGTCTGGACAGATGCCAGTCATTGATCAGTAAAATACATATGATAATCATATACCATAAGAAAAACATAATGAGTGAAATAGATCTTTGGATGTCACTAAATATCTCTATGAGTGTAATTTGATCAGATGTCAACATCACACTCTCAATATCATCAGATATTATCAATTCAATATCAGAATTGTGAAGGTATTATCTGTTAAATATCATATTGATATTCAAATGGTAATTGATAGAATATTTGCCAATAAGTATAAAGCATTTACTATTCATTAACAACATGGTTAGAAGAAGATAATCATATATCTAGATTTACCTATTTATGTCAACTTGGCAACAATCAGATCATATTTAACTGGGCATATCAGCTCCTTAAAAATTTCCTGATGGTGCCCGCACCGCAATTCGAGTATGACGAGAGTCTCCATTGCTTCGTGTTGACAGCGCATGGCAGCCTCCCTCTCCGGGGTCGGATGAGAGGCCTATCGAGCTCAGCGCATTACCACCTACCTCATCCCAAGTTCATCAGCAACTGGTCCTCGGACCATCAACCACGCTTGTTGGCGTGCCTAACTCGCAACTAGCCATCCCCAGGAAATCGACACCGAATGCGAGGGGCGTGGTTCAGACTCGGGGACGAGGACAAACCGATCAAACGCTGCGTGAAATGCACTCAGAGGGTTCTCCCAGACTGGTGCATCGCAAGCAAGGGGGCCGCCATCAAACAAAAAGTCGTCAATAATAGACTTCGCTTAACAGGTCGAAGTATGTGTGCTCTTTTTCGACCGTTTCTCTAGGGCACGGAGGTCTGACCGGTTGATTCAGAGGGTGGTTGCAATGTCTGCTAAAAAAACCTGGTTCGTACATCCCTTCAAGTTGATCTGTTTACGAGCATCGTATCATTCAGAGAAAAAAACCCGGCCCGACAGCTGCTTCCAAATCCGGATCGTCCAAGACGACTCCACCCACAGAAGGCACCGCCCCTACGCAGCCTCGCGACAAGATGAGACCCACGGCCTCGGGTATACAACAGACCACTGTAGCCGCAGAAGGTGTTCCTGCCACAACTCCCGACGACACAGGACCCGTGGCCGCGGACGTCCAACAGCCCATTCTGGTCGCGGTAGGTACTCCTTCCAGAGTCCCCGATGAGAGGAGACCCGTGACCACGAGCGTCCAACGTGGCGTTGAGGTGATGTTATTCCCTGTGGCTTTGGAAGCTCGTCTCATGTTCGTTCTTGTAGTGCGAAACTCGGGATCCATCGTTTTACAACTCAATCCCAGCCTTAACACGAATGTTTCAATTTTGATTGGTAGGCGTTTCGCCACCACCTGCTGCTCTGGCAATGGATGCAACTGGGATTAACGCGTGCAACGACTAACCAGGTAAATTTGGCAGAGCAGCCACCAATCTGTGAGATCGTGACGATTCCTCTACGTCTGGAAGTCCGGGTCGTACAGTACGAGTACGACAGGGTCACGGTTCAACTAGATTCTAAACTATAAGTACAACCTAATTGTAGGTAAACTTGAATGGTGAAGTGCTGCTCCACGGGTGCTGCACTCGCAGTTTGTCAAGGTGCCTTGATCTCCATGCTCAGCCAGCTGGAGAGCGGGGTCTTACCCTGCGACAACATGGTCACCCCACCTGGCTTCCGGAATTCAAGACGGCCTCGATGTTGTACCACTTTGCCTGAAACAGGATCTCGTCCAACTCCAAGTCCGCACTGCTTGTAAGAACATTGAAAGATGTAACCAAAGTCGCCGGCTGTTTTTCGTTCCCACTTCTGGGGGGAGCCACAAACGGGGCACTGGACAGGGAGGAAAAATCCCCAAGGTCGAAAGTCCTTGTGGGACCAAAAAAACCTGGTGATGCCAAGCCCTTTGTCACCACGCGTGAAGACATAAAGGCCGGTGTGTTGGCCCAGCTTTCCTGAATGCCCCAGGGCATGTGGTATCGCAGCCCGGCAATCGTGCTCCTCTATGAAGATAGCTTCAATGAGGTGCACGATGAATGGCCAACATGCACTGGGATGTAGGCGAACTGCATCGAATGCGATGGCAGAGGCAAAATGAAATCTAGAATAACATTATAATGGTAAGGTAACATCATAACGCAATAAAGAACACGTTACTGTTTAACAGCTGCGCAGAACTCCTCAAAGCTTGGACGTTTGTTGACGATGGCACCACATGCCAACATTATGAGTAGGGAATCTGGCGTGAGTTTGTCGAATGGCGTTAAAAGGACATCAAGGACTGTTCCAACAGTTGAGGAAACTTCGATCTTCTTTTGACGCGACATGCCAATCACCAAATCACCCCGGTCATCGTCGCTATGCGACGTGAGCACAAATAAAATGTTGCAGTTGTTCCCGGTCGCATTGCCAAGTTCAGCAACGATCTTCATCGCATCTCGTTCATATTGCTTGCGTGTGGCAACGGTGGTAAGATTGAACGGTACATCCTTCAGGATCAGGTTTCCTGAATGAATAAAGTAAGGGCGGAGGAACTGCTCGAGGATTAGGACAGGTCCTCCCGGCGGCAGCGTGTGGGCACGAAGGTGGATGATAACAATGCCACGAGTACTGATGCCGGATTGTATCGGATGCTGAAAATGGCCAGCAATTTGGGGGGACTGTGGTAAGATGGGAACTCCTTCAAGATAAAAGCCCTTCGCAAGGATGAGAACGCAGGTACGGTGTTGAATGAAAGACTCACCATGTAAGGAGTCACTACACCACTGTGAGTACCGGCCATCCAGTGGCACGACACACATAAGTACTTCACCCGTATGTCGGAGATTAGATGGGTATACTGAGGCTGGACCAACAGGCATTGGTGGCATGTTGCACGCGGACAACTGTCACAACTATACAGCTGACCGCCATCACCACACATGTGGCAAAACTACATAAAACTGGTGATAAGTAGCGTACAGACTCGGAGGGGAAAAGTAGACTCACGTCGTTGTTGACATGGGCTTCTCCATTGAGTGCATGGCATTGCGAGCATGGCGGTGAGACACGATCCGGCGCTCAGCGTAGCTTGAGGTGACTGAGAAATAGTGCAAACCAGCGGTTTTGCTGCGACGTCGGTCTGAGGCGACTCGATAGGAATTGGTGGTTTCAGTGGAACATCCGAGTCCACTGGCAGCGACGTGGTCCGAGTCATGCTGGTGCCACTGGGAGTAACTTGAGGAGGGTGTGGCCGCTGGAAGGATGTGATAGCGGCAACTTGACGCTTAGGAATGATTTTGATAGTTACTCGCGGCGCTTCTCCGCCAGTGGTCTTCTTTGCGGTTTGCTTGGTGCGCACCATGGTGGATGGACCAAAGGATGGAAATTGAGCAACGCTGTCGTGAAGCGATGTCAGTCACATGACCAAGCGATCAATTTTCGAACTCCGCGCGACCTTTTGGCGTCCAATCAGGCCGCACCAACTTAGTTTGTGCCCGCCTTGTACTTGCACTTTTCGCCTCTCGTAGCCCTGCCGCTATGGCCGGAACTGAAGTCCTTTCCTAATTCTGTGTGCGTGTCCAATAGCTAACTTACTTCTTTTGCTCAGTCAAAATTGTTCAGGCCTTCGTACCTTTCTTGATCATCCTGCAAGTTGGGCATATTAATCAACAGCATTTTCCGAAAGTCGATGTCTCGGATGTGCTATACACTCAACAAAGGAACCGATCCCAGGATCGCATCCCCCGAGATCAGGTCGTGCAGCAGAATCACTGCATGCCATACCAACTTCCCGGTTGAGCTCTGTTCACAGCACTTATTTCATTCTTGTCCACCTTCCGGGACATTTCTCTGGCTCTGTTCTTCGTTGCCTACATGATGGCGAGCCTGCGTCAGCACGTGCTCCTTCCCTCTCGTAGCTCTTCAATCCAAGATGAAGCGGTTTTTCCATGGGCAATGACCACCTTTCTCCAAGCCGTCTTTTTTTCTCGACTATTCTTGCCGCCTGACAATTTCACTGAGAGTCTAGCACTGTTCATGGTATATTCCGACTTGAATCGTAGAAGTTGAATGAATGAGGCCTACGACGGAAAACAGTTTCGAAGATCTAAACATCGTAAGCTACCATGGCATAGTGTCCTAGGTATGCAATGGAGACTCTTGGGCTCTCGGGCTGGTTTGCTCGTCTGCCAGGTGCTGTTGTCTGAGGATCATCAGGGCCGGACCAAGCCTACTTTCAGTGTACAGCACGATCAGGGCAGCTAACCCCAATCGACCCTTGCCAGTGTCGTGCACTGGTTTATTTGGCTGTCTCTCGGATCCCCGACTCCCACGAAGTGGAGGAGGGTTCTCGCAGGAAACCTGCCACACGTGTGAGTTGCAGCGGATCCAGAGTCGGGGACTTGGTGCGTCAGCGCCACTACGATCCTATAGTTAGAACTTCAATCTTGTAAATCTGAAGGCTCAAAAGGATGCAATCGTCTTCCCCTGAATCCGTGTCAATGATCCTGGCAGACACTGTGATGAGGGCTATCCTGGGGACAGATGGTCCCCCGGGAAGAATTGAAGATTCCCTTCGGAGACTCCCTTGAGAAAGCACTGACGGTGTTTGTGCTGCCCGACGGTTCGGCTCCCCGACAGACGTACAGGCGTGTGGATTTGATTTTTGCGACTCCTGGCGTGTTTTGGACTGCGGTAGTCGGCTGGTGTACGTCGTTTGGATGGCTCATTGAACCCATGTCACCTTCAGGACCAGTTCGACGACCTTTGAGCGCGATCTCCGTCTTTGGGTGAAACAAGCCAAGCACGTTATCGTTGACCAGTCACACACAGCACGAGACGGCACGATTCCAAGGTCGTTTATCCGACATCCGAGAGGGCCGTGTTTGACCCCTTGGGCCTCGTGTACGTGCATCCCACTCTCAGAAATGTGGATGTATAAGAGCCTGTGGCGCTGGTCAATCGTACCCTCTTTTGTCATTGTTTTTTTTTTTCCTGTTTTGATCGCACCAGTTACTAGGTGACTTCATGGCTTGTATACGCGTTCCATCAAAAACACCTTTTTTTGGGTGTCATCTCGCTAGCCGATCGCGCTGATCAGGGATCCGCACAATGTCAAGCTGCCCCCTTGTCTATGTGCGTCACCAAGCAGTCCGCCCCCGTCACCACTCACCCTGCATACTTGGAGCAAGTGAATGCCCAAAGCGCGCGCGCTGCGCCCCGTATCTGCCAGCGTCGCCACCGACGCCACACACATCTGTGCCAGCGTGCTTCAAGTTGATCCCCTCCCCCCTCGCTCACAACCCAGGTCTCAACCTGACCCCCCGTTGCATTGGTCCCGTCCCCTCAATCGGCGTGTGCCGGCGAGATCGACAGCACCGTGTTTGATGACGTACGAAAAAAAAAGATGGGTGGAATAGATCGCGTTTGTCGGGTGTTTGGATGTTTTTGTTTTTTGTTTCTTTGGGATCGTTTCATGTCTGAAAAACAAAAGGACGTCCTGGACATTGTGTGTATGCGCACGCAGAGGGTCGTCGTCCCCCCCTCACCCCTCATTGTATCCAGAGATGAACGCGATGACTGACATGACGCAGGGGGAGGGTAATCAAGAGAATAAGCACTGCCGGGTTTGCACCTGTCAGCCGGGCACCCCGGAATTGCAAGCCTTTATCATCATCAGTATTGCCTCTGGGCAGTACTACTGTCCGAGCGGCGAACACCACGTTCGATGACGAGCATCGCATGTACAAAATACCGAGGAGAAAAGAAAGTAGGAACGACATGTCGACATGGAACTGTCTCGCTGACAGCGGGGAAAAATGAACTGTGGCATCATGCTTCCGAGTTTCTCTCTCACACTTGCCGGTCCGGACCGCCGTGTATGCCCGTGGCGTCCCTGTGCCCATCGCCCCCCCGCTGACCTCCTGAGCCCGTTAATCAAGGTATGTACGCTATCCCCTTCGGAGGTAGAACTCGAGCGCATCATCTATGTATAAATTCAATGAGAACAATGAGAGAGGCACGCGCGTCACAGCATCTTAGTTGATAAATGCTTGTATGCCCGTCACTGCCCTGCCCAGGATGGGGGTATGGAGGGCCGCCGGATGTCCTAAAGCATGGTCGTCATGACGAGATCTCCAAGCAAGACAAAAGCTGCACGGAGTAATCCAAAAAAAGACGTACATATGTGCCTACAATACACCCGGAGAACGATGTGCATCGGTTATCAGTGAATAGAGGGCGGTGATAATGCAGAGAACACACCTTCATAAGTGTTGACGACTTGTAGGTTGGCGACATGCCGACCGACGTGATACCTGTCATAACGAGTGTATTCGGCGACCAACCCTCAAGCCGTCGGTCGACGACTTACTCATCTGAAGAGCTATCGCCGCCCAGAATGTCCAAGACGACTCTAGCGTGTTGCAGCGCTTTGCCGCAATTGTTGCGTTTCGCCATGCTGACCATCTCGGGCGCCAATCTGCCCATTTCCTTGAGTCGACCGACTTGCAGACTGGCGTGCAGGCCGAGCGCGATCTCGGTCTGAGCGTCGACGAGCTTCTTTTGGATGAGTTGGAACGAGGCGAGGGGACGCTTGAATTGCTTCCTTTCGAGCGCGTATGCAAGCGTCTTGGACACATAATCCTCTAAAGCGCCCATAGCACCCCATGAGATGCCATACCTGAAATGATTACCGGTATCAAGCCGCTGTCAGCCACGACAATCGGTAGAGACATACCGGGCACTATTCAGACAAGAGAAAGGCGCACTCAGCCCCTGGCCATGGGGAAGAATGTGATCAAGCGGTACTGTTACCGAATCCATGAAATGGACCCGGTTACAGACTCGAACACACGGAGGGCAACCTTGTTTTTGATTGGTGGTACTTCAACACCACTCCCTGGCATGTTAATGCATGGTTAACTACAACTGTCATCACCAAATGATGCAATATAACAGTAATCCTAGTCACTCCCCTCCCCAATGAGTGATGCATCCTGCCCCTCTGTAACTGTTCTCTATCTATGATGCATTACACATGTCATGCCCTCCGAGTCACGGTCCAAGCCCATCTCCGACCTGTAATACATGATGCATCATGCATCATATGCCATGCCAGTGCCCTCCCGAGGTCCATCTCCTGTCGTACATGATGCATCACTTACCAGTAGTATGTTGTGCCTGCGTTTTCAACTTGAAGTCGCTGTCCCGACGCACTGCCACTGGCAGTGATGCATCAGTTTTCGCCATCCCCGTTTTGCATGCAGGCCATCATGATACTGTCCAGCCGGGTTGATGCATGAGCTGTCGTGCGCGCCATGCTGTGCAGAGTCGCTGACGCGATGCATCAACACCCGCTGACGAGTGAGCCATTTAGCTATGATGCATGACCACTCACCGTCCGAGTCACGCTATACCGAGTCGCTACCCCGACATGTTGCCAGTGATGCATCGACTCCGTCTCGCACGAAGGCGGGGTTGATGCATGACTCGGACTTGATGGTACCATCGCCGTGCTGTGCAGAGTCGCTGACCCGACGCGTTGATGCCCGCTGCCGAGTGAGAGCTAATTAGTTGTGATGCACAACCACTCACCGTCATGCCGTACCGAGTCGCGCCCGCTGCCGAGTGAGAGCCACTCAAGTTTAGCTATGATGCACGACCACTCACCGTCATACCATACTGCCGAGTCGCTGCCCTGACACGTTGCCAGTGATGCATCAACTCCCGCCATCCCTGTCTCGCACGACGGCGGGGCTGATGCATGACTCGGACGTGATGGTACAATCACCGTGCTGTGCAGAGTCGCTGACCCGATGCGTCAACGCCCGCTACCGAGTGAGAGCCACTTAGCTGTGATGCATGGCCACTCACCGTCATGCCTTACCGAGTCACTGTCCCAAAAGGTTGCTAGTGATGCATCAGTTCCCGCCATCCTCGTCTCGCATGACGGTCACGGTGGGGTTGATGCATGACTCGGATTTGATGGTACCGCCGGGCCATTGCCGTGCTGTGCAGAGTCGCTGATCCGATGTTGACGCCGACATGTTGCCAGTGATGCACCAACGCCCGCTGCCGAGTGAGATCCATTCAACCGTCATGCCATGCCGAGGTGATGCATACTAGTAGGTCTCATGAACCGCGAGACCATAAATGCATGAACTCTTACCTTCTGGTGATGCGTACATTGCGTCCGTGTGGATTTTGAGTCAGTGATGCATGAATCGCCTGAGTCTGCCGAAGCGTTGTCAATGATGCATGAGCGTCGGGTCAGAGCAAAATGTCTCCTGTTTTGGATATGATTCCTAGGTGGATGTCGATTCAAAAAGATGTCTATGCCTATTTAGGTTCGTATGACAAGTTGATCATCCTCCTCGTTCAGTCTCGTCAGAAGCCAGTTTCTCCATCTCGTCAATCAGAGACTTTCTCTTATTGTCGTCAGCTGCCAACCATTCGTGACCCAACTTCTCCACAAGTTCTGTCGTAGATGACCAGGAACGACGGCAATTGTCGGCGAGCCAATTCCTAATGTGAGCTTGCCGTTGAGCATATGCGCGGTGGCCTTCAAGTACATCCTCATCGACGGCAGCGGCCAATTTTCCTCTCTCCTCCCAACAAGCGGCATCCCATCGAAAGAAAAGCAGAGTTCTCCGCATCTCCTCCGACAGGAGCTCGACTTCTTCTGACCATCGCTTGGCCCTGGCTCGAGCTTTGCACCACTCGATACGCATATCTAGGGTACAGCGCACATGAAAATGTGTCTCGATGATAGAAATTAGTGTGCATCTACCTTCCAAAGCTGTTTCTTCGCCATCAGCCGCTCCACTGACGCACCATATCCAGGACAGCTTCCTTGTACCTTCAGTTTCTCCCCAGAGTAAGTCCGACATTGCACGGACATCTTGACGGTTGAGCGGTCGAAGGATAGAATTCCACGTGCCACTTTCTTTGAGGAGAGGTGCAAGCTTGCACAGAGCATCGTGAGCGTTATCGTACCTATTCAACAGGTGTGAGTGCTCCTTTTACATCTTGTATGAGTCGAAGCGTGATACCTGCACGCTGCAGCTTCGATCCGTGCTTCAACAGCCTTGAGCGTGTTCCGAGCCCTTGTGTTCGCCCCTTGGCCACGCAAGTTGCGATCCTTGAACTTCAGGATGCAACTCTGTGCTCGGAGGTTCGACCGTAATGATTGTAGCGCGTCCAGGGCCTGTGAGTAGCGTAATCGCCATTCTACCCTTCGTAAGCGCTCATCACAGGGAATGGATCTGCCAATTGCTGACGGGAGCATCAGCTTGTAGGATTCTGGTGGGATGACGTCACCATCTGCAGATTCCTTCTCGCGTTCAGCAGCTAGGATGGGTAGGAACAGGTGTTGCAACTTGACCCAGCTGTCAATACGGCGCTGGAGTGTGTTGCTCTGGAGGACTAAGTGAGCCTCTTGACGATTTGTAGGATTAGATGCAAGTCCGGCTTTGTCGCGACTTAAACGGCGCCTGGAAAACGTTAGTTCACGTGCAAGTAATCAGCTGTTTGTTCCTACTGCTGATCTTCTAATTCCAATCCGGTGCTGATGAGCACGCTGGCCGAGCAGACGTCATGGAAAGATACCGTAGCATTGCGGTTCAGAGCCTCCTCCTCTTCTCTAGCAAGCTCAAGTCGAACAGCGGCCATAGACATCGCTAAATATGAGCTACGTTAGTGGTAGACTTAAAGAATGAACCTTCACTTACTACTGCCTTGTCGCTCGTACGGATTAACCCTCGTGCGGTCTTTCTCCCACTCTTCAACTTGGGTTCTCCACGTCGTCAACTCCTCTGATTTGCTGAGTTTGAGTCCTTCCTCGAGCTCTTCTAGGGCGTCTTGAAGTTCGGCCCGCTTTGAAATCGCCACCTTTAGTTTGTTCAGAAGACTTAGACCTAAGAATACTATGAGCAAAGCAACTAAAGAAGATGTAATTTTACTTACGAAGTCCCGTCACCTTTTTCCAGTTAGAATGTCCAAAATGGTCGTCAAGGACATCACGTCGTGCACCAGGTCCCATTTCCTTTGTGCTCGACGCGACCGGATTAATATTGGCCCAACCCCTTTCGGGGGCTTCTCCGTCAGTACGGCCAACCCCGGGAATAAAGTTGAATGAGAAGGTTGTCTGACACTTCTCGATGTGCGCCGGCAGGTGAAACTTCGGGACAAAGAAGGTGAGGTTCCTTCGCAACGACGGGCAGGGTAGTAAATCGAATCTTGTATCCAGGCGCTTGAAAAGGTGTTTGGACCATTGGCAGGCGATATCGTAGGAAACGTTGAGGTCCACAACTGAGTTGTACCGTATCGTCGAGCAGAACAGATAGTCCATGTTGACGTATCTATGGCAATGTGAGAACCAACAAATTCGATAAAATTTCGATAACGTACTTTTCGCCCTTCTGCAGATCACCAACCCCTCCAGGTAACTTCATATTGTGACGTGCACAATCAACTGTTCCAACTCCAGTGGCCGCCAACCCTTTACGAGATTTGGTGTCGGCCATGTTGACGGCGAGGTGACTTTGGCAGGTACTTTTCTACGTATGGAAACGATGAGTGAGAGTCAATCGACGAGTGTCTGCATACCTCTTGGACCTCACCAAAATATTTATCGAGATATCTTTTATATGCAGTTTCCTCGACGTAGTACGCCCAACCTTTGCCGAGACTCGGATCTACGCTGTCCTTGGATACGTTCTTGCGCTTCAGTCTGAAATTTGCATCGATTGCGATAAAGAGAGCGTAGAGCCACCTGACGCCAGCTAGAATTAACTACACCACTTTCCATCGATTTGAGACACGTACCTTTTGTCTGGCTCATTTGGACATAGATCATAGTAGCCGGTTGGGAGATTGATCCCGGGATGGGGGCACGCGGGGCATAACACTGCACACTGTCCTTCCGACGTGGTCGCGATCCCATCGGCAAGGTGACCCCGGCCAGTACGTTTCAACATCTTCAAATGACGCCATTGCCGAGACATTCTGAGGAATGCCTCATAGCGATTCTATGACTAGGTGAGCCAATAAACCCAGATATGGAGGGCTAATGCATTACTTTGACTTCTAATAGCCCCGCATTATCCACGAGCCTGGATAGTGCACTGTAGTATTCATAAGCAGATATCTTTGATTCTAGGGAGACAATGTGGAACTGCTTGAGAACGCGGAATGTTGCCGCAGTTTGGGGACGCGTACTCGTGGCCGGAAACCAAGACATACGTAAGAGCTGCTGGAAATGGCTCAATGCTGTCTCGCAATTACAGAAATCGAGTGAAACTACGTGAATACCCGAGGTATCGATAACCACGAATTCGTCGTTGAAGGAGTGTTCAGGATTGCAGCACCTGCTTGATGACGAGTGGCCCAGCTGAATCCTGAGGCCGACATCTCTGAGGGTCGTTGACTCAAAGTACGCGCCGTTCCATTTCTGTCCAAACATTCAGCTAGGGAAGTGAAGCGACGAGCCCTTTTACATACCTTGACCACGTGCAATGGGTGTCTGGTGTGACTGCTCAGAATGCAAGTGCGACAAAGTAGCTCACACCCGAAACAATCATTACACGCGAAGACCGGCTCAGCTGTGTCACAGAGAGCACACTGCTTGGAACACCCGCCTCGGCCTTCCAGACGCAGCATTTCCTGAAGATACATGTCCCGGTCTGATAGCCAGGTCAGTAGTGGATGATCCTGGTATGTTTGTCAGTGATGAGGAATCAGGCAGTAACAGACCACTCACGCCTGCAGTTCGTCGCTTGGTTGGACGACTATCATGATCGGCCTCCGCGATGAAGTCGCCCTCAGAAGGAAAGTCGTTGCCCTGAGGAAATTCATCGAATGACTCATGGGATGGCGGCAGAGGGCTGGTCGTAGACTCGGATGGAGTAGGTAGGATGCACTTGAAGAATTTGCGACTGTGCGATAGCGAGCCATCCTTCTGCGGTTGGAAAGTAGAATGTGCGCGAGACTTTGTGATGGCCGCTGTATCGCGGTGGAGGATGGTCGTGGTGGGTTTTTTCGTATGTCGGTGAATCCGATTGAGGCGACGTTGGGCCAGTCTCACCACAGCCGGATCGACTGTGGCTGTCGGCGTGCTAGGTCCTACTGGAGATTTTTCCACAGGGCCAGACTGGAAAACATTTGTATCCGGTCTTTTTGCGTGTGTTCTTGCCTGCAGGATATGACGCTGAGTCAGTTTGTCGAGCGTACATGGAGGCTGCGAGGACCCCATGATGGCCCGGGTGTGACCTAGAATCTCGATGCACCATCTAAGTGACAAGATTTCATTTTTAGAACGCTGAGTCACACCCCTTGAGACTACAAAATATCTAGGTAATGCTCAGTACTACCCAGTACCTACGTCCTCCTTTGCCGCTTACTCCGAGTCACCGGCATGTCAGTCTCCACGGACGCATGCCCGGATACACCCGAAACTGGTACCGGATCAGGCTGGCGGGTTGTCGAGGTGGGATATGGAAAGGTCACGCCCGAGAGCGGAACACGAGGCGCAGATGTGCCCTGAGAAACTCCCAATTAGTACACGACGGGGTATCCGCGTTTGACAGTGTACTTACTGGGAACAACACTCTGTTCTCCTTGTCTTGATGAAGGTCGGGTATGGGCGTCGCGTACATATCGTTGATGTCCTCTGAACGCGCGCGCTTACGTGGCGGAGGTTCCACAGACACCTGCAAACGCTTAGGAGGCCGAGTCAGTACCGACAGTCGTGACAACGAGGGATAGTTTGTACGCACGAAGGGTCTGGCCATATCGGGATCGTAGTCATAAGCAAATGAGAATGACTGGAAGATAACGCCTCTCGGAAGAGAGATCTTCACAGTCGGTATTTCCTCACTGTCGGACATTCGTATGAGATAGAGGGCACTGAGGGAGGATCTGTGGGAAGCCTACGCCGCACAGGAATGGTCTTTTAAGAGTTTTTGGAAAACATACATGGTAATGCAAAGGAAAGAATCTGTAGCGAAGATGTCTCTCTACACGTCCAGCAGCACGGGGTGAAGCTTCGAGCCACATCCATGGCTTCTTGGGGCTAGTGACAAGAGCACGAGGTGAGTTTGCTGCCTTGGCTCCACGGCTTCACAGTGTTCGTACGAGCTCATCATCACATAACCGGAAAATCCCCTGCCGTGAGCATCCACATATGGAACACACTGTCCTTATTTGGTCGTTATCTGCGTTCTTGAGCGAAGCACTGCCAGTGGGGGAAATCAATTAATCACTCACTGGCAGATTCACCCATCCACACTATGCATGAAGGATTTCTTCGAGTTCGTGAGTCGCGTTCAGTGTGTGTGGCAGGATTCCCATACTTACCTATTTTCCTGCTATAAAACTTCGACCATCAGTATATCTCAGAGTAAGAACCCTCCCTGACAACCTCGGCAACCGCTGTATCCATCCCATCATGACGCCAACTCGGAATTCCCACCTTCGTATGTCATTTACCCCTGCTCAACGCCCACTGGCACTAACGCGCGGTTTCTGTAGCCGCAGTCATTCTGCTCCTAGAGAGGATGGCATTGACAGAGGACGAGGCCATACGCGTGCGGTCTGCCATCCAGCTTGTTGGCCCCGCACCGGCAGACGCTTCTCAGTCCATAGCTGTTGATACTCCCTTCACTGATTCTCCAGCCATACCTGCGGACGACGCTGCTGATGCTATCACCGACGAGAACATGGCGACCTTGTCAGTCCTCAGAGAATTACCTGTCACACACGTGATCGTCGACGGGCAAATTCGACATCAGAAAACCTACCTAGGCACCACGTTCGACGTCCCGAAGCCTAACGCAGCTGGCCCTTTCTATCTTATCACTCGCGGCCGCAGAGTGGGCATCTTTTCCAGCTTGTGGGTCCTCCTTCGACTCTCCGCATTTCTGTAACCAACACTTTGACAGGCAACGTGCTAACCCGCACGTTCAGGGTGTCAGCCTTGCCTCCCACTGTCGCATGCCATCCCTTGATGCAGCTCTTTTGGGTATCGCTGATGCCATCCTGCACAGTGAGGTGAATTTAGTGGATTGATCGAAATCGCTACATACGCTGATCGTCTCGTACTGTTGAATTTGCGAGCGTGTTACCTTTCTTGTAAAGATTTGTACTTTCTTGTCCATTATCTCGTCGCTCGTCTGAAATTAGCTACCCTGAGATTAGCTACAGAAGTGGAATGATATCTGAACCTGTTTGGTAAACAAGTTCACTACGACGATGCATATCTACGAGGGTTGCAATATCCACAGCCTGTGCATGGAGTAACACTTCCTCCATAGCATGAATCACCCCAAAAATCCTGCGCCTAGAACATTCCACTTCTCGCAGGCTATCGCACACACCGCGAGCTTGTAAGACCTTTGCGTGAAGAGTATCCACAAGGACACCAAGCTCTTCGACGTATTCGAGTGAATTTCGAAGCCGTTCTAAGCTTGCTGTATGGAGGTCAGGCTTGCAGATTCCGATGACCAGCTCTTCGAGGAAAGTAGTCAGCGAGTTTTGAACAACGCCCATCAGACGCGTCTCCAATGTTCGTACGGTTGTGCGACCTCTGTACAATACAGTGAGGCTAGATTACGAGCAACCAATAAATGTTGCAGATGGTGGCTTACCGATGTGCCAGTGAGAGGTTAGCGGGGGCAGGTGGGGATGGAGAGTATCGTTCTGCCAGTGGGCTCGGAGTCATGATATCCGAATATTTTTCGGCCGCCCTGCCATAGGACATCGTAGGTTAGTGATTCGAAGGAGTACCCGTGAGTCAACATGCCTTTGTCTCATCTGATACCTCACTTTGTTTTTGAGACTGATCTGCTCGCGATTCCTGAAGGTGCTCACCGGTGAGATAGATTGAAGACGGTACAGTCGAGCTCACTTAGTATAGTATCGCTGGCTGTAAGTGCGCTGAGCCTGTTGTCGCTCATCTTCAGTGTGATAGAGCTTTGGTCGTCCCATGTGCCGAAATGATATGATAGTATGGGTAGAAGTAGAGAGAGAGGTCAGTTAGACGCACTACAAATAAGACCACTACAAGGAATGTTGTACGATATTTATATCAGAAATATGAAATGTCTCGACATTGTGACAGAATTCTGGCATGAAACTGGGTCCGGCACAAGTGCTGGATATCCGAGAGGTCATATGTTTGTTCTTTTAGGTATTACAAGTCCATCCGTAGCTACATGTTATACAATGTATCGAAAGTTGCCCTAGGTTCAATACGATATCTGACCAGAGCTTAGCGCATTCTTGCACTGCCGGGATATCATTCGACTGCAACCATCACTTGTGTTGAGGAACTTAACAAATAAACATTGATCAATGATCTGTAAGCAAATGGCATGGCCTCCAAGCCATTGAGTGAGCGCAATTGAACAGCATACTATCATAGAGTATGTTCATTGTTTCTCGACAGGTCGACGCCTTAGGGGTTTCTCAATCGGGATTTCGTCTAATTTATATCCGACTACGGACACGCTGATCGTTTGTACTTAAATAGACTGCAGATCAGCATACTGGTTTGACAGTCTGACGTACCGAAGTGGTGAGGCTTCGTGAAATATAGCCTAATTAGATAGACTAGGTTAGCTGACAAGTGATCGAAACATTAACAGCCCGACTGGTCATCCAGACTCCGAGTCATCCTCCAGAATATCGGTGGCTAGACTGAATGATAACCACAATCCGGGTCGGCGATCAACGGTGAAAACAAAGTGTAGTTGTTATCTCCGTTGATCATCTACCTGAGTGGTTCGCGTTGCCCCATCTATATCTGTCCTGCGGTGGCTGGATCTGGGTATTCGTCCCTCGCGAAGCTATTTACTGGCAGTCGATGAGTTGCACATATCAATTTTGTTAAACACGACACTATTTCCTTACATCGAAGATGCGAGGTAGTATTCCTCAAATGTCTAGATCAGCGTCCACAAGCATGCTCAATCCCTCCCCCTCCTCTCAACCTCTCTCCTCGTGCGTTCTGTGACATGACTCCGGCAAGGTGGACGACCGAAGAACAGCACATATTTCTCCAGGGTTGGCTCTCGCAGTATCAGCAGCACGTGACGCAAAAGGACTACCATCGATTCTGGCCTTTGCTGTTCCCTGCATGGTTCGGAAAATGGTCCGAGAGGGAGATCCTGTTTCCGGGTGTCCAGGATCCACTCAGCGCTGAACAAGCAGAAGAGCTAGGTGCAGCTGTTGATGCGCGCCAGAAAGTGAGTTTATCTCTATTATCATTTGGTTAGAGACGCTGCCTAATATTACCAATACAGCAACTCAGAACTTGGTTCCGTTGGCGCACAAACGGCTCACGCCAGCGCCGTGTGCAACAAAAGCGCACCTCCGTCTTCGATGCCGCTGTCGAACCCAAAGGCTCGCGCATTCTTTCCCAACCCGAAATTTACTCAGCTGAATACTACGACGAGCGCATCAAGCCTTACGTGGATGCAGCAAGAACGGCTGGCCAACTCAATTCACGCGGTGAAGTTCTTCATGCTGTTCGTCAGTTCTCGAAGGACCTTTTGGAAGAGGAAGACGACGAGATCAAAGAAAGGGTCAAGGAGATATACGAGGCGCAAAAGAAGAAGTCCAGGATGGATGAGAAAGACTCTGCAGGAGCCACAGACCCTGCGGAAATACAGCGGTGAGTGTCCCGTTCTGTACGATCGTGTACGAGTGAGACTGAGGGTCACCATGACACAGCGCCATTGAGGACTTGCCTTACGCATTGGCCCGCGTTGCCCAACTGATCAAAGACCGTACTCGCTTCGCCGTATCGTTTATTTGTGCTGGCCCAGACCCGTCCCGAAACTGGGAAATTACCTCGATGTCGTGAGTGTTCATATCTCATCGTGATGACTGATCTCGGAGAAGACTAACCATCTGTCTAGATGTCACCCTGACGAGACCCCACAAGGTGGTACCTTCGGAATGCTCTTTCCGAAAGAAGAGAACGCCATGCTTGCCGCATTTCAAAGCTATGCTGAAGCCCTGTTCCGTAAGTATCAGTTCGCTAATTTACATGTCCTACTGAGCGCATTGAAATAGCACCTGAGTCACGCGACCCAACACATACCACCAACGATGATTGGAATACCGACGAAGGCGATGTCAGAGGCACTATGGAGACCGACACCTCCAGTGCATACGAGGAGCAAGACGATGTTGACGAGCAGGACGAGGGCACCGGGGACGGGAATGAGAATGGAGGAGTGAACGACTCGGAGGAAGAATCAGAGGTGAGTGAACTCGTTGGGGATCTGACGCTCTCCTTTTATACCTGGAACCCACCCATCCACCCCGTCTAGAACACAGCAGGCGTTTCGTATCTCCCCGCTGCGACAGACAATGTTGCATCACCTTGCAACACCGTCACGTCTCTCTCCGCCGCAGGTCCAGCAGCAGCGCGCTCTATAGCGATTTCCGCCACAAGATCGGCGTTAGTGCCTGATGCATCAGCATTGTTGAATGATGCATCATCCCCCCTTCCCACCGCCATAATGGGGCAACAGGTCAGTGCACTTCGAATCATCAAATGGCTTCTCTATTAATTACATCTCGTTAATTTCCAGAATGCTTCCTTCGCGGAGCCTCCCTTCCGGTTCGATCCTGGCTTATCCAACGCGCAACTTGTCCCCCAAACCATTAATGCATCATTCATGCCACAGTCAGCGCAATCTGCGATGCCTTTTGGCTCGGCGGTAAACTATGTCGACCAAATCTCCTCGTTTGGCCCAAGTACGTCAATCCCAACCGGCACTTATTCCTTCAGCGATGCGATGGCAAGCATCAATACCGACATCGCAGGGTATGGCTGGGACTTCTCTGGAATCGAAGTCGCCGGATTTGCGCCATCAATCTCCAGCACCCAATTTGGTACTAACGTGCCAGTCGACCCGCCTCTCCCCCCGATACCACCTACCCCCGAAAGTAATAGTCCAGAGAGGCCCCGCCTTCCTGCTGTCCCCCTTCCTTCGCCACTCGCCGATGACCCTGGAGACGCTCTGCCCGATGTCACTAAGAAGCGTTCAAACCCCAACCCCAAATCCAAAGCCACCACAGTTCCTACCGGTCGAACAGCAATCCCAAAGGCTCATAAACCCGGCAAGCGCACAAACGTCAAGAAACTTGAAGGGATTCGATCAGCAGAGACTCGGAAGGAAACCGTCGCGACCAGTCCATCGGTTACGACAATCGAACCACGGCCGGATTCAGATACCACTGTCGTCCCGCCAACAGGTGCCCCGGCTTCTGTGGAAGCATCCGGGGCATCTGCTGATATTCCTCCTCCGTCGACCCAGCCGCATCCAGGCTCTTCTAACAGCGCGCCATCTGCCCGTGCATCCAAACGGGTTCCGGTCCAGTCTAAACGCAATGCCGAGGCCAACGCGATCGGAACGAACCGGCCGCCGACCAAGCAGAAAAACAAGCGGACAAGTGAGATTACGGAGGAGACAACGCAGAAGTAAGTCAGACCTTGACACTCATTCGCTCTCATCCTGACTACCAGATCGAAAAGAAAAAAGAAAGCGACATAGGCTGGCAAGGGACAATGAGAATTGATATCTTGGTGGTCTCATTGGTATTGATATTGTGTACAGCCCGTCCTTATGCTACCCTGGTCTCTAGTTAGTTATTACACCGTCAACGTTTGAACTTTGTCGCAATCAACCTCGATAGTCAATCAAACTCGGCGGGATGAAAAGAAGACCTCGTTTCTCCAATTAATTTTCATAGGATTTGCGCGCGATCATAGTTGTGGACGCCAGGGAAACGGATCGATTAATGCATGACATGCGAGCTTGAGCAGCTACAGTAATGTAATCGAAAGTAGTGTACTGAAACGTAATAGTATCTGTACTTGAAAGTAATTGAATATACTCAGACTTAATCCGAATCATCCTTCATGGACACGCCGAATGCCAGTGGGCCCAGGAGTTGATTGGCAGTCAAACAAGGGCGACGCCTCGTCGCATCGTTACGTTGACAGGAGGGTGCGTGAGGGTGCGACTTCGTTGTGGGTGCAGATAAGACAGCGAGCCCGATGGCGTGTTGTCGTCACGTTGGAGGAAGGTCATGGTGGGGAGGGGCACAATCCCGTTGTCGCATCGTCATAGGGTGTGAGGTCGAGGATGACGGTGACGGTGATGGTGGCGATGACGTGTCACCATTGGGTCGTCAATGAGAGAGGGGCGAGTGGTAGGAGGGTGGGTCGTTGCCATCCGAGTCGTATTGAAGGAGGGGAGGAGGGCAAGGGCGAGCGTGCATTGTCCATCGCCCTCGTCAGCATGCTGTTGTCGTGTTGTCGGGGAAGTGGGTGGGTGAGGGTGAGGGCGTGGAGAGTCAGACGGCGTCGTCACGACGAGGGTGAGGGTAAGGGTGAGAGCATGCGGAGACAGCGTCATCGTGTTGTCGTCGCAGCCTGGTGGGTGAGGATGAGGGTGGGCGTTGAGACGGTGTCGTCGTGTCATTTCCATGATGAGGTTAAGGGAGGGGGTTAAGGCATGTCGTTGCCATCGCAGTGGCCCAGATATTTTGAGGCGAGAGCATGGAGACAGCATCGTCATCATGATAGGGGAGAGGGTTAGGGCGGGTCGTCATGTCGTTGTCATCAAGAATGCGTCAAGCTAGCCGCCAAGTGCTGTGAGGAGCTATGTGAGGTGTTGTAGAGTGCTGCCGCATCAGGGCATCATCATAGGGTTCAGCGGGTTCTGGTTAGCATGCCGTCGAAGAACTGTATAGTTGCTCCCACGCCAATATCCCCCCCTAAATTAAATACAGGGCATATAATAAATGAAGGGGACAAAGTGATGGACAGGGGTTTTTGATGCATGAATGTGGGTGAGTGAAGGGATAGAGGTTGATGCAACACACCTGATGCATCACCTTGGAAATGAAGGGAAAGCAATGGACAAGGGGTTCTGATGCATGACTTAGATGCATGAATGTGGGTGAGCCTAAGAGTAAGGGGATAGAGATTGATGCAACACACCTGATGCATCACTTTGGAAGTGAAGGGAAAGCAATGGACAGGGGGTTCTGATGCATGACTGTGGATGAAAGTAAAGGGATAGAGGTGATGCATCACCTTGGGAATGAAGGGAAAGCAATGGACAGGGGGTTCTGATGCATGAATGTGAATGGGTGAAGGGATAGGGGTTAATGATGCATCACCTTGGGAATGAAGAGGACAAAGCAGTGGACAGGGGGGAACTTCTGATGCATGAATGTGAATGAGTGAAGGGATAGGGATGATGCATCACCTCAGGAATGAAGAGGACAAAGCAATGGACAGGGGTTAATGATGCATCACCTTGGGAATGAAGGGGACAAAGCAGTGGACAGGGGGGAACTTCTGATGCATGAATTGAAGGGGACAAAGCAATGGGCAGGGGGGTTCTGATGCATGACTGTGGATGAGAGTGAAGGGATCATGATACACTGGCAGATTGATGCAACACACCTGATGCATGGTTGGGAAAGAGAGGGAAAAGATACAGGTTGATGCATGAGCAATACAGATGCATCTCAGGCTCATGCATCATCATCATCATTATCATGCATGATTGTGGATGGGAATGGAGAGGTTAGGAATCTGATGCATCAGAAGGACATACTAGTGGCAAATCATGCATGACTTTATGCATCATCAAGTTCATGCTGTCCACTGTCAACCCTTGTTATGCATCAATTCATACTGTAGTAAAGTTGCATCACACAAATGACTACAGTTTCAGTTGTTTATTGCATCAGAGTGACAGTATGGCCTGACTTCAAGCCCCTTCATCCCCTATATTATTGCCGTCCATCAATGTTTGAGTTCACGAGGTTTCAATGGAAGCAAAGACAACATGCCTTTTCGGGGATGAATCCACGAACCTTGCCATCCCATTTACAGCGTGCCCAGACTACAAATACATCGCTGGGTTTTGCCGGATCAATGAGCGACAAGGCGTGCGAGAGAGGAAAAGATGACATACGCCACCGGGGCATTCTTTATCCACGTCTTGCTGCCTCTAAGAATGAAACTGCCACCTGTTTCTTCCGCGGTGGTCTCCATCCCCGCAGGATCGGAACCATGTTTCGGCTCGGCGAGCCGCTTGAACAAGTTGGCGATCTGTAGAACATTTGAAACGCACAAAGCAGCCGACGAGTTCTCCCCGAGCTGTAACGAATGGTAGTTTCGGTCCCCATTCCGGAGCGTGAGGTGTGAAGCGATTTACCTAGCCGAGGAAGGTATTGGTTCTTTTGCGCCTCCGTACCGAATTCGTGGATGGGATGCATCGCGAGGGACGACTGCACAGATGTTGTGGAGCGGCAACCCGAATCGACTCTAAACGCAATCACTAAAAGCTCGGCCCACATGACGATGGCATAGGCGGTCTATAGGGCAACGAACCTTTCAATCTCGCGAGCGATGAGACCATATGCTACATGGCTGACGCCGGCACAGCCATAGCCTTTGATCGTTGGGCCCAAGAGACCTAATTTCCCCATTTCGGGGAGGACGCCATGGTCGAACTCTATACGATAGAAGTCGGGACGATGCCAACGCGAGTGGAAGTGAAACACTCACGTTCTGTCCGCCAACAGTCCAAGGCACGAGGCGCCAAGTGTTCCTTAACAAGAAGTCGGCAAGCTCGTCATTTGACGTAGCAAGCAGAAGAAAAGACGGACGTGCCTGGCAATAAGCACGTGTGGTGTCACTGCAGGGAGTGCATGAATGTAGTCACGAAACAAACTGGGAGACGAGTGCACATCAATCGGAACGTGAAGAAGATCCAACGAAGCCGAGCTAAAAACTCGTGAAGGGCGTAATTAAAGTCAAATACATCGGAGGTGCGTACTGGAATTGCAAAGCCTGAGTGGTGAGTGAGAACACACGAGCGATAGCTTGGGAATCGACGAGTAAAAGCTCCTCACTCCCGCAGGTAAAACACGCTTTCTTGACTGTCGTCCCTTCACTGTACAAGGAATTCAGGTTGATAGCACTTCCCGATGCAGTAAATCCTCGGTTATCATCGTAGACGAAAACATTCAACTGCAGCTGGGGGCCGTCAGTCCTAGCCAATGTCCGGGTCGCCCAGGTTACATACCTTTTCACTGGAGATCAGAGCAAGCATGGCTTGGGATTCGTCAAATGCCAACACGAACTCGTCACCGATCTTATCACGATGAAGCATCTTTCCACGCTCGCGTCCGATAGAGTTTTCCATATTATTGAGGTTGGTAGAAGTTCCAGGCTTGCGCTGCAACGTCGGGAATACCCTATAAGAAGGGATTAATTAGTGGGCTAGTCTTTGCTAGAGACATCTCGAGTGGACAGGTGCTTACACGGCCATTGCTAGAAAGACGGTTAGTAACCGATTGGTGGCGAGGCGAGCAACACTTACGGGTTGTACAGGCCTTCATATGTTCCAGGAGCGAGTGTCTGCATGAACTCAGCTGCTGCCGTGTTCTGGTATTCTGGTCGGGGAAACTGATCGCGAAATACATTAGCATGGTGCTAGAAGCAATCATGAAGCTTGATTCACGTAATTGCTGAATCCTCCGCCAGAGAAAAAGACAGCAGTCTCAGGGATATAATTGGTACCTCCAATGGATGTGACACTGAGCGCAAGTGGACCGTCATCATTAATATGCTAGTAGGTCGGAGCACACTCACTATGGGCAAGCGGCGGGGAACTCGGGTATGAACATAGTCTTGTTCGTGCCGTCATTGGTGAAGCATTGTTGGGTGGCTATTATTCCACCACATATCTATGAGCGGGAAGAACGAGGTCGCCTCCACCGCAAAGGTAAATTGGAAGAGCCTGGCAAGGCAAAGACAGCAGTAGTCGGGAAAAAGCGAACCGACCATGAAAATGCCATTCAAGAGCGCCTTCAAGACCATGTCTCTCGCTGTGAAGCCTACTCGCTCCTCAGCGTCTCAACCCCAACGTCGTCATCATCTTCTGTTATTCAGCATGCTGCGTTAGAGGATATACTAGTAGAGAAGGGTACAGATGAACCACCCGCGAAGCGACGCTGCAACCGTGCCAGTGCTGATAAGTATATATGTTTACAGCCAATCCTTGACCCTAGCAAGGAAGATAGGCAGCTTCGGGCCAGGCAAACCAACCGGTTGTAATTTCATCCCCCTTCTAATTCACTTTCAGTACAAGTGTTTACCGTAATATATAACTTACATCATCATATCATTTGTTACCCGGATGCTAGCGTGTGGCTCGCCCGGGCCCTTGGCCTACGACACTCAACCACTCCTGCTTGCGCTGATTCACAAGTCCCATCCATCCACTGGGAGCCACTGCACATACACCGTCCGCGAGCCATGGGCATGCACTAATTCTGGGCATCGACGTCTGTCCCACCTCCCCATTCCTGAGAAACCTGCAGCTTATTCAGCAACTGTTTCTTCAGCGGAACGACAACAAACGAGAACAGACCTACCAAGCACGAATCCCACCCTTCCATCCACATATCCTGACGACGAGCACGACGAGGAACACAGCGACCACAATGATACAACATGGGCGGTGATCACAGATGCTCCTGTCTGTCGAGTTACCTTTACTAGTCCACAAAATGTAGCACGGCACATGTGATCACCGTGTGCCCCTTCACCCACCCATCCCACCCGCCCGCCTCACTTCAAATCAGACCGTCCGCACAAGTGCCAATGCTGTGGAGATTAATTCGCGAGAAGGTACGCCCTTCTCCACTCGTCCGTTCAAACCTCATTCTCGCTGTTTCAGTGGCCTTCTCGCCCGCCACATCAATAAATACCAAGCAAACGAAAAACCCATTCCAAACACCACCACCGGACACCGTAGAAAGGGCTCTGCTGCCGCATCCCGCGCGGCAACCTCCAAGCAAGCTTGCGACCAGTGCGACCTGGCCTCTCTCCTCTGCGACGGATCCAACCCGTGTTGTACGCAACCAACATTCCTTGTCACATGCCATCTACTCATGCCAACGCCCCATCCCTTGTGTTTCTCCATCTTTCTGTCAAATGTGCTGCTCGCAAGTATTGCTGTACCTATGTCAAATTCCATCGCCAAACCCCTTCGATCGGCCCCGGTCACCACCCCCCTTGATCCCCATGCTCTGCCTCATCCTCGCTCAGTAGTAGCGTTTGGGGCATCGCTGCTACCGCCTCACCTAGACAATTTCGTCCTCGCACCGCCGCCCTCTGCGTCCTTCGCTAGTTCAGACCAGATTTTCAATTCCCCGTTTACCTTTAATCCCGCCGCATCTACCTATGCCCCAAATTGGACGGCCGCATGCATGCACTAGTTACTACTTTCCCTGGCATCTGAGCCCAACATGGCTGCAAAATACCGTGCACTGACCAACATTATCCGACGGACTGGTCCTACCATAATTCCCAGCAGCGCTCACGTTGCTCCCCGGTCCGTACGGTACCCATCAACGCCAGCCACCCTCTACCCTCAGGCTGCGTGGGGTGACTCTGGAACTCCCTTGGATGATACCAAATCATTTGACACTCCCTTGCGTCCTCGAAACCCACCTCCTTTGCACCGGATTTCCACGGTGGCGGTTTCGTTAGCTCTGCCTATCGCCCCAGGAGGGTGTCTTTGTGCTTCAGCGATAGCAGCAGTGCGATTTCGCAACCTGTCCCTTCCAGCGCTTCCTCTTCGAGTGTTCATCTACCTCTCTTGGTGAACGAGATGGGTGATACTCGCTCGGAGATGCAAAGCCACGAACCACACGCTCTGCAGCCTCAGCGTAGTAACTCGAGGCCCGCACCCCACCTGCTGTTCACTGATCCATCTCAACCTTCTCACCAACCTCCACCGCTTCAACCGCATCGCAGTGAGGGCGGTTTCTCCTCTGTGTTTGGTCTCATGTCCATCGACGATCCTAATGTGCTTGCCGGTATTTCTTTAGGACGTGGTTCCGTTCTTCTGCCAGTATGTGTGTACTGCCATTGCGACGTTGATGCCGACACGCATGCAACATCCATCCCCATCCCCATCAAGTCGGCTGCACACTTCTCAAGCTTGCTTCGAGTGAACAGCTGCACTAAGCACATACTAGTAGTTTTACCTACCTAGTCGTTCCACTGCTCATACCAAATTACCTCAGGCTTGTGCTGTCCTTAAGTGGTAGCTCTACTAATTCCCGATACAGTAGGGTATTATTTGGACCTCATATGAGTACTGAGTGGTGGAAGTTGGTGTCGAAGGGAAGACAGAATTTGAGTATAGTTTGCCACGTGACTTGGAAAAACGTACATGACGTTTGCCAGATTGCCAAGTCCCAGTGGTTGCCAACTACAAGTAGCAGGCAGTCTGATCTCTATTACAACACCATGCGAAGTACATATTTTCTGAGTCAAAGCCCAGTCCTCACCAACCTCCAGGGCGTCCTCATTGTAGCGCACCGCAACTCCGAGTCAGAGTTGCTTTCTGCAAAACCCTCCCCAACTATCGTGGGAGGCGACGGGGATAAAGACGAGGACGACAACGCGTGCCACTGCCAGTGCGCCATCATGATCACGCCCTCAATATGTCGCGGGCGGGAAACACGCTGGTGCGACGCCGATGGGATACAAACGACGACGACATGCACACGCGTACACATGCCAACCCTCACTGGCACTTGCCGTCATCGCACAACGACGACGACGATGGGTGGTAGCTGTTGCTGGCTCCTCTCCTCTCCCTTGCGATGGGTGCTGGCTGTTGCTGGCCCCTCGCACAACAACGACGATGGGTGCTGGCCATTGCTGGCTCCTCGTCCGCCTTTCTCTTGCGATGGGTGCTGGCTGTTGCTGGCCCCTCGCACAACAACGACGATGGGTGCTGGCCATTGCTGGCTCCTCGTCCGCCTTTCTCTTGTGATGGGTGCTGGCTGTTGCTGGCTCCTTGTCTTCGTCTCGCTCGCGATGCGTTTTCAGTCGTCCTCGACGACTGAAGTCTCCGCCGCCTTGCGACTTGCTCAGATCACATTCGAATATGCAGCAGGATTCGTAAAGTACACGGATGCCTTGAGGATCGAGATTTCCGTCTCGCAAGGAATGCACGTTTTGATCAATTTGACCGGTTCTTTGAAGCACTGCCTCAAGTTGGCATGACTGATTTTTCTGCGTTACTCGTCGCCGACGACTCGTCGGCCCAGGATGACCACGAATGTCGCTGGGCGGGCGTTGCGCGCGTCGTTGGACCACTGTGGACACAATTACCTTCGTTGACCGTCGGCCTATTTGGCGTGCAGGTGCTCTAGTCGGTGGAAATGTCTTACGGTAAGGTTTCTGCTTGCTCAGCTCGACACAGCGACTGACGTAGCTCCGCCTCGCCATACCTCATCTCGCTCGGCCTCCCAAAATCTCTCATGGCTATTGTGTTCCTCGCAGGACCTCTCTCAGGTCTCATCGTGCAGCCATTGATCATGATAGGTTCGTCTTACCTCCCGTTCGAAGAGCAGTATTGACCCCGAAATCATTAGGCATATTCGCTGACAACTCTAAATCTCGCTTCGGTCACGGTAGGCGGAGACTGCGCTGCATTATGCGCACTCGCTACCCTGTTGCTCAGTTTCACGAGACCGTTTGCCTCCATATTCACCAATGCCAATTCCTCTTCGGTGGGTTGCCCTTTATATATTCCTGCACACGGCCAATTCACCGCCCGCAGAATGACACCTAACCATCTGGTTCGCCATCCTTGTTATCTACTGCGTAGGCTTTAGCATTAATCCCCGGCGAGTACTGTGAAATGCTCCTACATACGTCATGATCTCACATCCTGTCCAGTTCAAGCCTTCGACCGTGCCCTCCTTGTCGACACCTTACCCACCACCAAGCAACCCTCGGGTAACGCATGGGCAGCGAGTATGCTAGCCGTTGGAAGTGTTGCAGGATTCTTTCCGTAGGGTTGTATTCTCTTCGAACACCATTTGTGCCTCATCTACGCGTAGAGGATATCTCGACCTCCTACATATCTTTCCCTTCCTTGGAAGCGCGCAGCTGCGAGTCCTTTTCCGTCCTTGCAGCCCTCCTCTTGTTTGTGTCACAAGGTTGGGTCTGTTTAAACGTCATAGGAGCGCGTCTTGCTTAGTTCATCATACGATCCTTTCCGATATCGGTGATGTTGCCACTCATGCTATCTGCAGGAGCACTCCGAAAGGACTGAGACAAGAACTGAAAGAAGGACATGTTCGTCAGGCTGCCTAGTGTTATCCGACAGATCGGGGGGCCTAGGGGAGCGCAAGCGACCCTAGGCCATAGTCTGTGTGCGAGGGGTCTACTCTACAGTGCACATTGGTGACCTTCACAAGAAATCTTCGCCCATTCCGCAAACCAAAGAAGTAGCCATTGCCATTGATTCAGAATCCACGCGCCTTGCGACGCGGGCCATGTTTTATAGTGCCTTGGTTCCCCTGGTAGCCAACATCGTCATGCCCTATTTCGTCGCCCCACAACACGCCCGACACTCGTCCAGCTCCCTCGAACCAAAGCGCAATCCTTGGTCAAAACGTGTTCGGATGCACCTGGAAAGTCTATGGGCTGCCACATTGTACGTCCATCATCGGTCCCTTGACATCAGCGATGATCGGCTCCATAGCTGATGGAGTCGGCTCTTCCCCACCCTTTTCATCTTTGAAAAACAAAATAGCATCACCTCGAGTGTATCTGGAGCCACCTTGATCATCACGGTCACCGGGTTCTGTTGGGCAATGACTCAGTGGGCGCCTTTTGCTTTGGTGAGCAGAGAGATCACTTACCCCTTGCCCCAATGCGTTCAGCTCGGCGAGACCATATTGTCACACTCAGCCTTGGATAGTGCGGGGTCTGTACATCTTGCAGACACACGGCCGACACACACCGGTCGGACCCGCGATGGTCTTGAGCACGACGCGGACGAGGAGACTCGGCGGCTTTTCCAAGCTGACGATGAGGAGGGGGAACAAGGGGACGGACTGGACTTTCCAGACGGCCAGCCGCCTCTGTACATGGTCAGCAAATCGGTTCTCATTTCCTGCCCAGGGCTGGTCATTCTGGCAAGCATGTGTAAGCAAACTTCCTACAAACTTGTTATGGTGGTTGATCATGACTGTCGCCAGATGCTCGGTCGACATTCATTTGTGTGGTGCGCCGTGCAAGCTGCTGGGTAAAAAGGGATGTCTCGATGGATGTGCTAAAGTATACCGATATTTGACTCTTCGTCTCCCGTTACTTATGACGTTCAAGGTTTCGGGCCATGAAGATGATGACCACCAATGCGCAGCAGTTACGCACGCGTGTGGCGAGGTAACTATCCTTTACTTCTTGCACCACATGTATTAGACCTCATGCTCCCAGCCATGTGATCTCTCCTTGTCGACCTCGACGTCCCCGAACGGATGCAAGGGGAGGTGCAGAATCTCAGTGTACGTG
>JBBPOD010000120.1:0-30013 GCA_038091255.1 Tylopilus intermedius | reverse complement strand
AAGAAGTGTGTGCAAAAGTGGTGTAGCACGTCTGTGGGAAGGTGAGGAGGGGAGAACTTGGTCTGAAATGTCCTCTTAGGAAACACATGGAACTGTCGCCCCACATCAGAAAGATGCAAGGGACGCAGGGGACATAGGGTGTCAGTGGAGCATATATGCTTGGGGGGAGATGGGAGATTCCCATGGGGGGAAGATGGTGATGCGGAGTCAAGAGGCTTCTTTTAGCATGTCCTTGATTATTATTGATATTGGTGATGGTATTAGAACTGTTGTTTGATGGTTCTTGCCTGGCCTGATTAGCCCTGCCATTGGTTCCTTTGATTATTAGCATGGCAAATATCTTATCAATTTGTGGGCTAATTGTTAGGGCTTTGAAGTAGGCTATGGCATAGATGGGTTCATTAAGGCTGAGCTTGGTCATCTTGGCTACCAGCTCATCAATAGAGTCTTCTTTAGTTGCTTTTTTTGGCAGCATCTTTGGCTTAGTAGTTTTAGGCTTGAAAGTCTTTGGTTCAGGTAATATGGAATGGAATTTAGCCTTTGCCTTCTTTGAGGACTTTTTCTTAGGTTTATAATCCTTATTCTCACTGTCTGTTTTCTGCTTGAATTCATATCCAGAGTAGTATGGGTCATCAAAGTCACTAGCACCCTTGGACTCACTGTTCTTATAATGCTTGTGTTATAAGCTATGTGAGTACTTGTTCCTTAATCACTTGGCATCAAAGCACTGGCAATGGAACAGGGTCTTCATTACATTGATGATATTACTGGCAGGGAATGGCTTGGCTATGTTATGTCCTGGCTTTCCAGCCAAAAGAAGAGTTTTTACCTTGTCTTTCATCAATCTTGGTATTCCCATCCAAAGATAGGTTTGAAACTCAGTATTTCCAATGATATCCTAATTTTTGAGCCATTGGGCGATGTTAGTGAAGTTCTGGTGATACTTCTTCCAATCCATAAATGAATCAATCCGGCTTTTGGCACTTTGTTTCACAAAGTGTTGCAAATTGCCTAGATTGAAGCATGTCAACTCTCAATCAGCATCATAGTGATCAAGTAGGCTGACCTTGAGTTCTGCCCAATCATTGCTGATAAAAGCTTCTTGGACAGAAATGAATTCATTGACATTCTCACTACAATAGATAGTGAGTTGCTGGCACTTCTTTTTATCTGATGTGATATTGCACTGGCTAAGTAGCCTTTCATAGTGCTGTAGGAAGCTTCTAACCTTCCTATAGCTACCCTTGAACTTCTTGGGTGCATCATAAAAGTTTGGTCCAGGCAGAGAATGTGTATTGGTGATGTTGTCACTTTGGCTAGTGTTTGTCATAATGGCTAGGTGAGTAATGGGGAAGGTTTAGGAAGTGTTGAGAGGGTGTATAAGGTTTGTTTAGTGTATGGGAATGATAGGGGTAAGAGTTTGCTTTGTTAAGCAGGATAGTACTAAAATATATACCAACTCCTCATGGTGGGCTCCAGTTGTTGTTACTTCAGAAAGAAGTCAATAAGTACTACTATACTTATTCCTCTGGATCCAATCTGGCTATAAGCTGATGTTAGGACAACTCTAACTATTAGATCAAATAGTAGATAAGTAAACAATCACTAGTGAGTGAGTGGTAAACTTGGCCAATCAGTGGTCCAGCTGTTCTTTCTTTACCAAGTCTGACTTTAAGATAATAGAATTGGCAATTCTAGTGAAGACTTGTGTCTTGATAACAGGATAGAAAGACAATAGCAAATACTAGAGGAATGCTATTATCAGTGCTAATCTTGTGATAATGACTAGCTTATGGAAAGCTTGTTTAGTGATTTCCTAAACAAGGAGAGATGTGGTGGCTGTGCCATGTGGTGTGGGAAAAGGTCAGGTAATAAGCTAATTTCCTAGATAGAAAGCTAGAGATAAGACTCTGCTATTAGTAAGATATGATGCTAGCAAGGGTATTTGTTAGAGTAAAAAGTGATAATGGATTTGCTAATAATTCCTGGACCTTTCAGGTCCAGGTATGTGGTTCAAAAGTGCAAGGCTTCAGTCATGCACCATAACTAGTAATTCTGAGCATTTGAAGGTCATGCTGATTACATCATTGTCTTCACCACATTATTCTCCCTCCTAGTTGTGCTTCTTTCTCTCTTTTGTGAGTATTCTTCCCTTTCATGCAATCAGCTCATATGTTAAGGTTGATTTTTTACATTTTTTCAGATTGATAGAGTTATTTACTGACTTACAACAAAACCATCATTTGCAGAAAACTATTCATGAGTGGCATAGTCAACTGGAAATTAAATCCCAGCAGCAGCATCAATGGCATCAAGATGAGGCTGAGCATGATATAATGCATACCTTGGAGGCTCTTTTTCCTGACTTGAAGTTGTTTGAAGAGAAGAAGGAAATTATGCATCAATAGCAGGACCATATAGCCCCCTAGCTCTTTCTAGAAAAGGCCTGTGTTATGCTACATCGACTAGACTTAGTGGACAAAGAGAGTGCCACTCAATAGTAGGCATGAACAACTACTCAAGAACTGAGGGGATCAGACCTTGGACAAGACTAAGCCTAAGCAACAGTGAATTGCTTAGATCTAAGGTAGACATGCACAGACCAAGGCTAAGTATGAAAAGAATACTAGGAAAGGAAGTGATGACAATGACAATGCATAAGCATAAAAGGAGGAAGAACATAATGAAATGATGGCATCAGTGATGTGTAAGTAATAAGCATAAGGACCAGTCAAGAAGTCAGTGACGTCATGGTCTAGTCCAATAATGTCAAAGATAAACGTTGTAAGATCTGAAGAGCCAATAGGACTTGGTGATAAGTAACACACAACTTGGAACCTATCACAGGTTAAGGAATGAAGTCCAAGATGACAAAGCAGTCAAAGAAAGAAACAATCTCCCATAGTAAACCATATCGTAACAGCCTGTGCTATTTGCATATGATCTTACCCCACATCTGAACTTGTTGCCTTGCTACCATCAAGGACTATGAAATGTGAATGTTTGCCTTGCAATCTGTTGCCCACTGTGTACAACATAGTTGTCTACCATCACACTATTCTCTGCCCAGAATGCTAACCTTTCATCTCACTACATTTAGGTTAGAAAATGAGCTGCCAGGAGAGTAGCTGGTAAAATAAGACAAAGTTAAAGAGCCAATGGTTTGGGTGTTTTTCTCACAGTGATTATAATGATATGAATATACTGCTACAATTCTGTCCCAGGTACAATATAGACAATATAGAACAGGAGGGTTTACCAGATCATGGCGAAGACTTGCAGGTTCAAGTATGCTTGTAGGGCCATTGAATTGAGAGTAATAGGGGGAAACATGTGGGAAGATTCCCTAATTGGGTGCTCTGTACATTGACAATAACAGACGACATAATGTTTTATATTGTGTACAGGCAGTTAGAATATTCCTAGACTAGGTTACAATAGCCTAATGGCTGACCCTAGTGGCTATGATATGCTTATGTAATAAAAGGTCGACCTGAAAGTGGTCTGATCCTAGTGGCTGACTTAGTTTTCTGCTAAGTACTAATCAAGCCTAAGATTTAATAGAAGATAAGAAGCTTGGACTTTAAGGTCTAGATTTGCTTGACAGATCTGTAGGTAATGATCCTTCTAATTTGATTGACAAACTATGAAGGGATCTAGATCTAATCTATGTGGTAATAGAAGTAGATCTATAAAAGAAAATAAGATAGATCTATTAAAAAAGAAAAGATCTATCAAGTGATATGAGATAATAAGATGCCAAAAGCAGCCTGAAATGAGCTTTTTTTATACTCATTGGGAGTGGCTATGCTTGGCTATGTCAGCCACCAAGGCTGTTCTTGAAAAAGTTTTGCCATTGGCTGGTTATTGTCACAACATTTGAGAGATTTCTGCTATTGGCTACTAATGCCATAGCCTCTCATTCCTGTGTGTGGCTGTGCAGGCTGTGCATCTCCATGGTTACCAGGGGCAATGTCACTTTCTATTCAAACTAATCCAAGCTGAACCAGCTAACTAGCTTATGTCTGGATTTGGCCTGCTTACTTTATGCAATGCTAGGGTATTAGTTTGGGCTAGCCCCTAAGCTTTGACAGAGGTCACATGACCAAGCTGTGCAGGCCTAGTTGATTAGTGCTCATCTACAAACTAGTATAGTTCTCTAGTATAGTACAGGTATATAAATACACAGGAGAAAGAATAGGTCATATCTCAATGGGAAATTTTGGAATAAATCTGAGAATTTAGGGTCATTTAGGTATAGATAGGAGCCAACTGGCTCTGAAGTATTGGAGAGGTTGGACAGTAGAAACAGTGGGAAATGGGGTATCTTTCTGACCTCTGCATGCTTTTGATAGCATGTAAGTCAATATTCCATAACCATACATAGTCATTTCCCTTATCTAGCTCTTGATCCATGTGCATCTACCTTACATATAAGTAGACCTCTGCTGTATTACTAGTAGTGTTCCCCATTCTAGATTTACACAATTCAATGTTACTTAGGCTTAGTTTCATTTATTGAAGGCTTGATCATTGTTGAAATCACAGATGATGACTAAGCTTATACCAAAAATGGATATGCTTCTAAGTCAATGATTAAAGCTTATTACTAAGCATGGTCTAGACTTGGATCACCTAATTAATAGTCTAGGCCCTTATCACTTATCTCTGTGATGATATGATGGTGATGACATGATCAGTCAGCACAGAGTCTTAAACCCCACTGTTGCTCAATATGAGGTAGCAATAGGGCAGCTTGATGAACACAAAGTCCAAAAGCAGTTTTTAACATGACACAAAGTCAATCACTGAGAGTTGAGTGGCACAAAGCCAACTTGAAGGGTAGTCTTCATATGGTATGAACCAAGGTGGGCTAGATACAAAGCAGTGGTGTCTCTTTGTCAAAAGGCAAGCAAAAAGCATGTGAGAATCTAAGTAAATAAAATAGGAAAGGGGCTAGCAGCAACCCCACCTATTAGATAATCAGGTCCACCTATAGATAACCAATTTACCCTAGATGGAGCAACTTCTTCACAACCACTTATCTTCATTTTTGAAGATGGTCCATGTTACACTCCATGGCTAGCAAACCCCATGACATGAGTGTCAGTGACCTAAGATGGTATTGGCACTCAGCAGCAACCATGACATTTGGAACCAGTATGGCTTTCACTATCCTTTTCTCTGATTCAGCTGCTGACATGTCTTTTTGGGGCAGCCTTCTCCTGGACACGATATGGGCAGTGTTATCTTTCTTTGTACCTCTGAGTCATCAAAACACCTGTTGCCACCTTTGACCATAGTTATGCTCCTCAAGACCTTTTTTCCTAATTTGAGTTGGCTTTGTGCTGCTCAACTCTCTTGGTCATTGACTTTGTGTCAGGCCAAGCACCACTCTCAAACTCTGCATTCATTGAGTCACCTTTAGGCTGTTGCCATCTTGTATCAAGTGGGGTGTAGTAAGATTCATTAGAATATCCTCCTTTCTTCCTTAATCTTAGGCAACACAATTCCCAAATGGATGCAGTCAAGTTATTTACTAATATACTTGTAAGTGTTGAATCATGTAGTGAGAAGGCTAATGAGATTTTAAAGTACAGCTATGTATCCAACTCATCACCCAGCAGCTAAAGTTGATAACATGTTGGTAGGCACCTTCTGATTATAAACATGCTCTCAGTGATGGCAGCAAAGTGTTCTAAAAATATGTTTATATATGTAATGGTTTGCTATTCCATGGCAGCTGCATTAATCACAAAAAGAGAAGAAGAATGAGAAGAACTCCAATAAAAGGTGCTCAGACATGTAGAACTTCATTACAGACTTTTGAAACAAGTGTGTGATGTATGAACTATAGCATCCAGACATGATTGCCAATGGCAAAGGGAGCAGATCAGTGCCATATGAATATATTTGAGATTGTTTACTGAAATGTGAAGATTAGGTAACCTATGTATTGTATTATCTTAGGCTGTTGCCTTTGTACAGCTTCATCCAAGAATGAGTACCACTATAATAAGGCTTAAAACAAGAAATGAACCTAAGCACATTGGCATTCAGCTAGGAATGTCATACTGCAGTATCAGAAGTATGTGGGCAGCAGAGCAAATCTCAAGGTGACTATGTTATTGCAGCAACCATTAGCATTAAAGTAGGCCTGAAATAAAACAAAAACATATTAACATACTTCTCAGCAATATGGCTGGCTACCTAGTAGCCATATGATCTTCTTCACCCAGTAATGAAAGTCATTTCTGCTTGTAGTTATCAATAAATATAAAGGACAACTGGCTTTGCATAGCTAAACCTGACCTTGGTTGCCAACCTCTGAACCCTGAGGCTGATTTATTGGGGCTGAGTTCTGGTAATATAGAATGTGATTTAGCCCTTGCTTTCTTGGAGGACTTTTTTTTAGATTTTATAATCTTTATCCTTACTGTCTGTCTCCATTCAACTCTGATGCATATTGAGAGTAATGTGGATTATTAGAGTTACTAGCACCTTTAGACTCACTGTCATCATAGTGTTTGTGTTGTGAGCTAGGTGAGTACTTGTGTTTCAATTGCTTGGCATCAAAGTGCTTGTGATGGAAGAATTTATGTTATCACAGCCTGGCAATTGAGGAGGAGAGGGGAACGCCTTGGGAAACCCTCATTTTTGGATTTATTATTTTGTACTTGAAGCTGGATGCATGATGTATGCAATGCCATGTATCCTGGTCAGGAGCTCAATCCAATTGTAATAATTGAAGTTATGTATTATGACTGCCACTAAGTGAGCCTAACAGTTCAGAGATCAATCTACATTTGTCTACACTAATTGGCAGACCCTTATGAGTAGATATGCTGGATCCAATGGTCTTATGCTATATTCAACACAAGATGTCAGTATTCAATGCCAGCTGCCACTAATCCATGGACCTCATGGATACCATCTTGGGCCATTGAATGACTGGAATTTGCCCCCCCTGGCACCCCCATCCCCTTCATGCCTTCTTTCTTTGCACCCACCCCATCCACACTTGACCCAGCCACACTTATTGCCTTTGCATCCATCATCTCTGATGTGGCCACCACACCCACACTTGCCCTATCCACATTGCTAGTAGTGGCACAGAATTATTGCCCATGTGCAAAATGAAGTGTACTGATTGCTTGTGACCCACAATGGTATCTTATCACTAGCTCCTGCAAGATGGGTAGTGCCACCTGTTCTTGTCAAGAGTATTCATAGGCTTCATATATCAACCTATTTGAAAGTGACCTTGAGTTGTGGAGGTGGTTTTCCATCAATAATTTGACTAACCTTGACATCATATACTTGGTGTACACAACAGCATTTGTGCAGTCCCTGAAAGAGTATCTGGTGTGTGGATTACAGCAGATACATGAGAGCTGTTGGGTGAATGCAGAACTCAGATGAACATGAATGGCTGGATTATGAACAGCAGGCTATCAGGATGCTGTAGCATATTTTAAAGCTGTGACAATTAACACACTGATTGGCAAGGTATTTGCTCTGCCTATAGTGAAAGGCACCAACAGTGGGGCTGATTGGACTAGACAGGATTAGCCCAATAATATTCCCAATACCACTGCTAATACCAATGGTAATCAAAGACATGCTACACCATATTCCCAATGCATGGTTGTGATGCAACAGATCATTCATTCCAGAATTGCCCAACTATTAGAAATCCAACAACTAGGAACCAACTAGCCTATACTCCTAATCATAACCTACTAGCATTACTGGGATCAGATCAACCCCTCCCCTACATAAGAAAGCCAATTAGACTATAGTGGAAGCCTACCATTCTAATCAGCACTCTAGTCATCTAGTTGCTGTACATAGTATTATTAACCATAGGTGCAGATCAGCCTACTATGTTATACCCAAAGCTTCTGATAGCAACTCCACAATGTCTGATGACAACTTTAGTGCTGGACAATAAATATGTGGATGATGCAGACATGGACATAGACAACCCAGATGATATTGAAATGGAAGATGAAAGTACAAAAAGCAACTGGAAATGCAGAGTATTAGTCAAAACCAACCTGAAATGAGGTCATGCTCACCCTGAAGATGCTTCATGACCAAATAGGCCTGCTGCATATCATAGTGAAATGTGACATTAATGGTTCATGGCTGTTTTTTTCTTTTCTTATGGTTATTTCCATTCCTACTGGCTATGAGCAGTTCTCTCCCAATCCAAGTTTTTCCAATAGATATGTCAGCCTGCTATGCAATCATGTCATCTCTTACCCTCATTCTATCTATTATGTTTTTCATTGTTTTTCTAACTTACCATAGTTTCCTTTATTGTTCTTTGTACCATACATGGACAAGGTCTGTATGTACATCCCCTCCCTTATATAAGTAGGGCATAGTTGTACTAGTTTTGCATTCTTGATCTATGCAATTAATTATTGTGTTGACTCAAGTTCTTGGCTTACCATGTTAATAAATCAAGAGTATTGACTTCAAAAAGTCATTTGCCTACTTTGAGTGGCAGCTGCTTTGTTAATGCAGTGCTAGCACAACAGGTATGACATTTCAACTCCCCCTTATGAAACATGACAGCTATCATGCATGAGCCCAAAGTTGTATAATCCAAAAGATGTGCTGAATAAGCTTTTTGAAACTACAATTAGTCTGATAGTAGGAGAAGTCTTAGGTAATTCATAGGAATTATGCTCCATTCTAGTTGATCAAATTAATCCACACTTAGTCAGCCTGTCAAATATCACACAAGCGACTTAGATGTCACATCACATAAGTCTGAACCCATAGACCTAGTGCAACCCAATGTGCTATTACTTTTGATCTCTGCCAAATGCAGTAATATTATTACTGCCATAGTAGACAGTGGCAGCAAAATGAATTTGCTTTACAAGGATGTATGATAGAGGAATGGCTTCCTAGCACTAGGACTGTTAGTGGTCCAGGTCCATTGATAAGAGTGAGTACAGAAATGTCATAGCACATCAGCAGGGAGATGCAGTGGGATGAATCTGGTCCTAAACATTCCCTTAGGAAACATATGGAACCTCTATCCTACATCTGAAAAATGCAGGGGGCAGGGAGAGTCAGTAAAGCTGAGTCCTTGGGAGAGATAGGAGATTCCCATGGGAGGAAGGTGGTAGAGCAGACTCAGAGTCAAGAGGAATTTTCCTACTATACATACCACTGGCATCTAACAATCTCTCTCAACAAATGACCTACTTATGCAAGGCATTCCAATAAAATGTATTATTGACTGTTCACAGCTGCAATGCCTCTTTTAGTCTACCAAATTCAGGAATTGATACAGTCTATCAAATATGAAGTGTGGAAGTCTCCTCAAATGACCACCATTTTGAAGTTGTAAAATAGAAATTTTGATTCTAACCCATAATACACCAACCAGCCTTGCAAATCCTAATAATAAAGACAACCTGAAGAATATCCTTAAGTACTGCATTGGTGTGTATCTGTCATCATCTGTTGTTGCTACTAGTACTGTTCCAGCATAGCATAGAGCATCTTCATGTATGTAGCAGACCACCCATTGCCACCATTGCCAGTGAAGGCAGCTGTCATCTGAGTTGGCAAATATCTCCAGATTGCCCTGGAGAGTCATGGCAAGAAAGCTTGCAAAAGCCTTGAATAATGGCTTCATTGGTCTTAGCAAGTGTGTCCATTGAAATATAATAATACATGATGGCACCCATAGAAGGCATAGGAGAATTGTCATCCTGCAAGGTCACAAATGTGTCTCAGAGTCTCAAAGGGTGCCCTCAATCATGTTTGCAAGGCTTCTGCTCGTTGCCTTGATAGGAATGCTGGTGAAGGACCATCTCTTGGGTAGTGATGGTGTCTCTGGTTGTTGGCCCCCCTATTTATTTATTGCTGGGTGATTGGCATCCTTCTCCCCCATTCCCCCATTGGTGATGCTGCATAACTTTCTACCCAGGAATTGCACAGCATTGCAAGTTATTGGATCTCAGGTCCTGTCAAATTGGGCTGCATGGGACAAATGCCATTTGTCAGAGATCCAAAACTATGAGACCTGGCACCACTACATTGTAATGTTATAACAGCACAACAGCAACAACACAGAAGCAGCAACAATTCCAGTTCCTTATCCTCACCCACCTTACAATGAAGAGGATATGATGAAGGCAAAGGATAAGGATGTGACAATGACAAAGGGATGATACACCCCTCCCCTCATTGTCCCCTCATGATGTCCTAGGATGATGAGGACATGATTACAACAGCACAATGAATTGTCAATGCTGATGCATCCTCATTCACCCTTCATCCTCACTATGCATTGAGGATGGCACAACCAATCCCAGAATGTGGCTCTATGCATGGGAAACTTGGAGTGACATTTCAAGCTTTCTCCATTCATATTGGTAGTCCTTGATTCCACAAGTTGGAATGGTTGGCCCAGTTGCAAGAAGAAATGGTGAGCTTCTGTCCAAGGCTTTGCAATCTTCTTAGTGAGTGGCCACTCCATATATAGGAAACATGGACACTTTCATCAGACCTGTATGTGGCCCAAATGACCATCCCAATTCTACCTCCCATGTTCTTCACAATGTACTTTGCAAGTCCTTCAACTAGCAAAGGCATTTGGCAGGAATAACTCTCCCTCCAATCCTGTGCTTTCCAAATGATTCAGAAGTTGCCCACCCTCTCACCTAGCTGGAGTATTCATCATTCTATCCACCCAGACTGCTGATATTAGCCTCAGGTTACAGGCAGTGTGATGAAGAGCTATATCCTAGTACAAGCAATCTCACAGCACATATCATTAAGCTTGTGGCTATGTAATTCATGCTTCTAAAGTTCTGTAACAAGGCTGCAGAATTTGCACCATTTCAGACAGTAAAGATTACCTGAGAAATATGGGAATTTCACCTTGCCATATGTCCTGTAACCATGAAGAATACACCAGATCTGTTGCTGGAAAATTAGGTAAGAACCAAAGTAACAACTAGCTTCAAATGAACCACAGTAACAGTAAGGCATAATGTGCCATTTGGGACACACTTCCCAAACTCACCAGGACAACACTAATTTGGTTCTCATGGCCATACAGATGTGTAAAAAAGATCACTGATTGCAAGGTGACCAAAGTTGTTCATATGTCCTGCTAAGATATGACAAATCAAGCACAAATTTTGGGTGGAGTTTTCTGTGGGAATTGAACCAGCTTATCAGATAGCCAAAGCAAAGAAAAACACAAAGCTGTCCTTGCCTGAGGTATCTATATAGCAACTTAGCAAGCTGAATACAATAATACTAACACACAACCATGTGGCATCACAGAATATATGTAACATCTGCTTCCCCTTCTCCAAAGTCAATCATAGCAGACAAACACCTCCTTCAGGCAGGATAACAGGGCCCTTGGGGTGTCCATTCTTGCACTTGCACTGCTCCTGCCTGTGATCCTAATTTCTGCATTGTGGGTGAGGTTGTGAAGGATAGGTTAATGGGTCAATGTCTGTTGGTATGAGCATACTGTGGTGTGACAGTGCACCAACCTGCTACCCAGCTCCTCAACCAGGTGAAGATGCTACCCCACCTGGCCCTTGGTACCTCTTTGCAGATGAAGAAGCCCTACTTCAATATTACCACTTCTATTTCACCTCCTCCACTTGTCTCTTCTTATCTTCAATACCCACAGGTGACACTATTTCACTCATGGCTACCCACACTGGGCAGCTTATCCCAACTATTGAGGGAGCCCTAAGTTTACCACCACCAACCTATTCCATTTAATGGACAATTTCCATAGCTACACTATTGCAGTTCTTCTAGCAGATCATCCCAACCACTAAGCTGCTAATTACTGTTGCAGAGGCAGGATACCTACACATGGCTAGCAGCATGCTCTGCTTCTACAGGCATGTGGGGATAGCAGGCATGTTGATCTCATTCTACAGATGCTCCTCCTGGATGAAGACTCAATCTTGTGACTGCTGACCTACAGATATCTTTACAATACTACAGGTATGCCTCTCCATAACAACGGAATATATTGGACCACCTTTGCAACAAGCAAACAAATATTTGGGGGCAAGAACCTCGTATCTCTCCCCTAGCTGTGCTTTCTTCTTTGCAGACCATTTGTGTATACCAACCATTTTACTCACTCTACTGTACTTGTATCCCTCTTGAACTTGAGTGCGAAATATTTCTCAGCTTCAAGGACAAGCTTGATTTCTACTGCTTTTCTACTGCTATGCACTGATTGTGAAACATGTCCAAGTTTGGTGAGCATCACCAATGGTGGTCCTCATGGCCAACACTGCTAGGTACCAGAAGCTGACCACATTTGACCATCCATTTCAGCTACAATCACATCCTATGTGCTGTCAAGAACCCTTTATTTCCTACCTCCATTTGTTATCTTTAGGAACAGCATCAATTGGTATTCCATTGGGTTTTGCAGGTCTCATGAACCTGACTCACTTATCAATAAGTGGGCCATAGAATAAATGGAAGATACCTGCTTAGGAGGGCCAAGGCCTGGGCCCACAGATACCAGAAATGTCCTATAAATGTCAAGAATGAACCCTTTGACAGAATGAACCCACTAGATCAACATAGAGCTCCTGAGGCCATAGAGGTGGGTTGAGAAGCACCAAGGTCAATTCGGGCTGCGGAGATATTGTAGACAATATTTAATGCCATGGGGTATTTCCCAGGAGCAAGGAGAACGAACATGTTGTCAAAACGAACTTGCAACATGAATATAGTGAGATGGAAATATGTCCTTGACAACAGATTTGCGGAAATTCCTGTGCAGATGTGCATTGGTTCCCATGCAATTATGGGCATGGAAAGAAACCTTGGTAAGCTGTTTGTCCATACTTGTCACACACCACTACATTTTCCAGTGGAGCTTGAACATGCTCTCTGAGGGTCTTTCTGTGCATCATCAGATGGTCCAGTTGGTTCTGAGTTATTATTAGAGGATGTGTCATGCATGGGAGGCAACAGTGCATGGTCACCTGTCAAGAAGATGACCGCATTGATGCCAATGGGCATTGCGCTTGTTGTCTCCCAAGGTGATGTGCCAGTGGCATTGCATTGTCAGTCATGCGGTCTGACAATGACATCATGCAGTGTCAACAAGCCCACAGGCATGATGTTAGGAGTCAGTGGTGCATTGTTTGCAGCCAAGGAGACCGTTGCATCGATGTCAATGGGCACTGCGCTCATTGGCTACCCTGACATCCCATGGCTTTGAAGAGGCCAGGTCTTAACATAGTTGTCACAATGGAAAGCATGCCATTGAGGATGAACATATGATGGCCCCCTATCCATGGATGGTATGCTTCAAGTGATCACATTCAGTGCCACAAGCACCACCACCCCAAGTTAGGCTTACTGTGTAATGACAAGGCTGTTCAGATTCTTGATGCAGCACCAGATATCAGCTAAAAAAAATATAAGGTGTGACTCTACCAGTATGACTCACTACTAGCATAACTTACATGAATGAGGAACAGCTTTAATTAGGCCTTTGGTGAAGTACATGCCATCTTTTCAAAGAGACAGTGTGAATGGGTAGACATCTGGGGCAGGTCCTGTAATGTTATGAAGATGCCAGGAAGATCTTTCATTGGACAGTTGATGAACCAGATCTCTGGTCTGTCTGGTTTCATTGAGGAGTCAATGTATTGGGTGATGGATGCAGGATTATTACTGCTGTGTGCCAACAGACCAGCTGAGATTGCATCCTAGGTACTAATAATCTAGTATAGCATCATTCATTGCATGGGTAATGCAATAAACATTTTCTATAGTGTCAACAAAGCAAGGTATGAGATGAGGGGAACCCACACACTGATATTTATGTTCGATTTCCACAGAATGTGGAGGACTTCTTGTTTTTGACCAGGGCTCCATGAAAAAAAACACTTGCCCAAGATCATGATTTGCACGCCTTGCTCTACAACACTGGTGGTACTGTTGCCAACCACATTGCAATCAATTATTTGTCAGAAAATGTCATAGAAGGTGAGGTGTTTGATTTTGTATGGTCAGTAGCATCAGCACAGGTCAAGGTCACACCGAAGTGGCTAGCTAGACAGGATACCATGCAAGCCCCCTCAAGAGAACAAGTCCTGCGCTCATTAGTCATTTCCATGGATCAATAAAAAATCACCCTCTAACATATGAGCCCCCTTCAAGAGGGCAGCGAAAACATTTGAGTGGAGGTGCTTCCATGATTGGTCCCACTAAAGTCAGCTAGCTAGCCCATCATAATCTCCGCTGCCTGGTGGTGACCCGCTCCCAGAGTGCGGAGGGGGGACTATTGGCCATACTGTCTCGTCTTTTCATGTCCATGCTCAGTGAGATGTGTTTGTCCATTTGCGCCATCACTGGCCCATCAGTAAGCTGGCCCAGGAACGTTCAGTTTGAGTATTGCCCACTCTCAGGGTACGCAATCACATATCTTTGACTCTGCTGTGGCAGTTCCATCAGTGGTCAACTCCTGCATCACATCAGTCCACCAATGGTGGCACGAACATGGTGTCTACTCTGCATTTTCCACCTCGGAGTCATCGCCTGTCTATTGTTCTCACCACGAATTTGAAACCGCTATTTTAAACCAGTTGCTCCAACCTTTGGCATGTCAAAGCAAGTTGTCATTGTCTAACATGTCATACCTCGCCCAACCTAAAGCACAGGGACATCTGGGCAACAGGGGAGGTTTGATTAGGTCCATGGTTCCACCAAACATGTTTGTAATGGGCCACTTGGTGATGGTCTCTATGGTCACCCTAGTGATCTGATTAGCAGGTTCTGTGGGGACCCATTGCTGCATGCCGTAAAGTGCGCTTCGGAACCGGCTAAAGGCATGGGCAACCCATAGGGGGTAAAGCACTGGTATGATGCGATGCCTTCTTCAAGTGGTGGATGGGGGGGCCTCCTACTTTATACTTGCTTGCTAATGATGCGTGTGCCAGAGACGTTCCAAGTTTGAAACTTGAAGATTTGGTCAACAGGTAAAACACGCCAACCTCTCAATTTGAACAGTATTCAAAGCTGATTGCTGCTCTCAGGGACATCGTCCTTGGTTTTGCAGGGTCCAGCACAATTCCTAGCCAAATACACAATGTGGTTGCCCAATTGGTTGAAAGGATTGCAGTCGACAAAACAACGGGCATTTGGGATGCAATCTGATGGGGTCGTCGCACAGGATCTGAACCTGCTGCAGGAGAACACTGTCGTTCTCATTTACAGGGAGCAAGGGATGCAGGAAGTGATGGCATGGAAAATTCCATGGCACAGCACTCCTCTTCACCCTTGGGGTGTTGATTTCTGTGTCTGCGACTCCTGGCTGCAATCCGGATTTTCATGACTTATATGTACAATGTGAGGGTGACATGGATGCATGGACAACTTGTTGTTGTTACTGGTGCCGCTGGCAGTCTGAATGGGTAAAGGCAGCTGAGCACTTGCGTTTCCATCTCATTCCACCATACCAACAGTTTTTTGGCACAAATACCCAGCGTCAGAAGCCCTCAAGAACTGATTCATGGACGTGAAGAAGGGGGAAGCGAATAATAAAGCACTGTCTAAGTACAAAAAGAGAAAAAGGAGATGAGGTGCATGTATCCTAATATACCCATTTACATTCAATGCCCACTGCGACTGATCCCTTGCAGCTATGTATTGTAATTCAATGATTTCCCTCACTGTAATGTTTAGTTTGAAATTGACTTGCACAAGGTATACTGGAGTAAGCTTACCCAAATCCAGGAGAGTCCTAGGAAGGTCAGAAAGTCAGTGCCCTGATGAAACAGGCGCGGTGACCAGCATTGTCAAGATGACCCGCAGCAGGCACAAGATGAGGTGGGCAAGCTGCTGGGAGATTCAATGAGAAAGACATGTGTGCAGTCAAAGTTACAAATAAATGACACCAGTTACTTAAAGTGCGAATTGTCTACCTTTGGTCAGTTTGGTACATTTGTTAGACAGCCTGTGAGGGTATTTATTTGCTAAGACTTACCAGAGGATCAGGCCTTTGAAATCAATTAAAAGGTTGTAAAACTTGAGGCATCATGATGCACCTTCGCTCACTTTGTATGTACATTGTCTGTCACACGAAGCACATTTGTGACTGTTATAGCCCCTAGGTACTGTTCCATTCAGTAGCATAATGCCTTGAAGCGGGACTGTCGACTCGTTGGGTTGCACAGTGCAGTTATCAGGTTGTCACACTGTCACTCAGTGTGCCTGTTCGTGATCGCTATAGCCCCTACCTGCATGTTTTTTCTCCTTGGTGATGCCAACTCCAGTGTGCCAGGGTTGGCCATGCTTGTGGTGCATGCCTTGCAGTTCCAACGCACACTCAGGAATGATGGCCCCACGACGAGGGAGTGTGTACATCAACTAATTCGGTTGACAGTCCTTGGTCCAAATGCAGTGCATATGTGTCTTCACTCAAGTGCTGAACACCTGAGTGGGATGCTATTGTCCATGCTTCATTTTCAATGTGGTGCCATTTTCTCTATCCCATTGCTGTAAAGCTTGCATGCTATGTTATAGAGCCAGCTAAGACACAAACATACCTGAGCATGTATCCACGTCGCAATGTGCTCAATAGCAGTGCTTTTAGTTCGATACTATGCAGCTACATTGGGAAATATCTTTGCCTCCCTTTGAATCTCAAGAACTACCATCAAGTCATGTGTTCTACATCTCTGCTCACTCACTCAGGTACCTAGCCCCCAGCTGGCTTCCTCCTACATTTGTCACCTTTTGTCTAGATCCAATGGCTTTTTGTTCTCATCCCATAATCAAGCTAAGCTGTCCCACAACTAAGCACATTTTGGCTGTCATGCCTACTGAAAATGGGAAAAGCCTCACCTTTTTCATTGCCCCCTTCAAGTGGCTTTAAGAATTCTGTTCATTGCCATGACTTTGTTCATTGCATTGACAAAGAACATGTGTCAGACACTTCAACAGGGTATGAGCTCTGAGCCCTAAGCTCTGCTCAGTTGACAGGATCAGCCACCCCTACAGTCAGCTGGAGCCACAAATCCAGCCAGTTGTTTCCCCCAGGCCAGCTAGAGCCAAGAATCCAGCCAGCCACTCCAACATAGTGTGCTGTCGCACCTCTGCTGTGTGCTAATAGTGTCAGCTTCAACGCTTGCTTTTAAGAAACTCAATAATACAAACTATGTGGAATGGAGCATGCAAATGGAAGCCATACTAGAAGAGTAGGACCTCTGGAATGTCGCAACTGGAGCTGAGACAGCACCCACTGATCAGCAAACTAACCATGGCACTTCCAGATTTCCAGACACTCCAGCAACTTCCAGAGCTTTTAATCCTAATATCCCTCATCTAATCCTTGTCACTGCTAATCCTAATACTAGTTAGTGCTAACGCTCATTGTTCTAATCCTAGTCCTAGTCCTAATCCTTATTCCAGCACATGATGGCGAGTGAACGCTGTATCTACATTCACTGTCCTAATACTCATGAGCATTGCGTCCGATTCAGCAGCCGTGTGGATCCTCTTTGCTACATCTCAGTCAGCATCGGGTGTATACAAAACTGATTATAGATCAAACCATAGAAAGGATTTCAAATGCGTTCGTGATGGACACGCTACAATCACTGCCGTCACGACCGGAACCGGAAACATCTGAGCTTGAGGGTCCCAGCCACCGCAGCTACCTATTGATTTTAATCTGATCCCATACAACCAAGGCGCTGGTTCGTCATTCTTCTACCAGCCGCTCTGTACTAGTAGATTTCATGACAATCCTCCTCCATGGCGAAACCGATGCCTGGGTCAGCGTTGGTCGCGACTGCTACACCTCTCTTGCGAATGCAATTCTATCCGACTGGATTTGTCTTTGCCGTGTTGCTAAACAGTCTCTCTCATTTCCCACGGAGGTTGTGGCACAGGAAATGTACGATTTGGTTTGCAGGCACATTGTTGCTGACTTACCAGGTAAGTTCACTGATCTGGTAGGATTCTATTACTGAAACACTCGCCAATCTCAATGCACACAGCTGAAAGCTGTGCCTCAGTCCTACCTCGACAAGGTATGGAAAGCCGTCAGAAGGCTCCTCGGATCCCCCAACAAATTGATCTCCGGCGATGCACTCTTCTACTACATCCGGACCCCCGATGTCGCTGCTGTCCTTATGCCGTATGAGCGTCGTCGTGTCGAGTCTGGGTTGGCGTGGAGCGATGAGCATGGGTATGCTTTTTTCTCCATGACATTAACACAAAGACCATGAACTTGAGGCCAGAAACATATTTTACGACCGTTGTTGGCAAGTATATGGTATGGGCTATGTTTGTGGACAAAACATCGCTGTATTATATCGGGCTTCCTGAGCTGTGCATGTCTGAGGATGGCACTTTTGTCACCTTGAAAGAGGCGCAGGAGCAGTGCCTTTTTGAAAAGGCCACATTCTGCTTAGCCTAGGTAAGTGCTCTAACCATGTCCAATGATTCTCTAACGGTCAATCCTGTCAGATTGCTGCGGAGGCTCGGATTAGAGGGTCGTCTGCCTATTCATTTGAAACGGATATCATCCTCACACCGGACCGTGTTGCGGTGGTCGCGCGGGACCAAGACCAGCTCCATGCTCTTTTTGAGAGACTATTGAATAAAAAGGGTCCGATCTGGGAAGCCCTCTGCAGGTTTATTCAATCAATTTTGGTATGATCTTTGTATGTACAATATGGTTATGCTCTCCCTCTGAAGTCAGTGAGGTTTTTGCAATATATTTCCATGTTTTCGTGGCCTTTTCATGTCATCAAACTGTGGTAAACTTCCCACAGATATTGGAATGCCATCAGGCGGTTTCCTAACAGCTGACCAGTGGCTATTGCTATCGACAGTATATGGATCTATTGTGATATTTTGTTACATAACAATATATGTGCTCAACCTGACAAGTTACCTACAGGTCCCTCAGGTATGGAGTGCTTGCCTTCCAGATGCAGATAATGAGCAGGTCCTTCATGATCATGTTACTCTCATATCTCATCAAGAAGCTAAGAAAGTGCCACAAGCCCAGCAAAAGGCTGCTGATACTCGGCCTTGAAAGAAGCCAAAGCATGAGGCAAGGACGCTTATGAAGCAGAGAAAGCACGGATTGCACAAGATAAGGTAATCACAGTGGAGATGAAGAAGGCAGAAAAGCTCTGTGCCACAGCAGAAAAAAGCAAGCAAAAAAAGCTTGCATCACGGCCATCAAGAAACTCGAAAAGGCCAGAGTTGCCAAGCAAAAGAGAGTAAGCATGATGTGTCTAACTATGCAGCCCTACTAGATAAATTCTTAGCTTGCCCGGGAAAAGAAATCCAGCTCTGCTGGCACCTCTTTGATGCACACTGCCTTCGCCCCCCTAGAACCTCTCCCAGCTGAAGTTATTCCTGACCACAATGACAGTAACATGCATCATGATCTTGATGATACTAAAGAACTCGATCCAGCAAACTTTTTGAAGCTTAGCTCAGCGCTTCAGCTACTTGTTCATTGTACTGCCAGTCACTGACTCTGACATTGAAAAGCAGATCAATTGCTTCATGAATATTGTACTGAGCTGATACAAGTACTAGTCATAATCTTTTTGGTGAATTGATATTAACACCATGATGCTCTAACACCTGCTCTTTGCTGTAGTTAGATGGTTCAAGCTGCATCAAGCCAAACCACCACTACGCTACCCATATTGCTACCTTTGTCCATAATTTTGGCCTGCTACATTGAGTGGCTCAACACAATTCTCAAATCCTTCAAGATGAACAACCATTCCAGGGGGGGAGTTAGAAACAATGTTCTTTGTTAGCTTCCATTGCATGTGCCAGTCAAGTCATTTGGTATGTTCTTGTTCATAGTCTGGACACAAGTGTGGTTCCTACTAATAACTAATTTGTTCAGACATACTCGCTCCTTCGAAATGCCAACAAGTGGTTAAATGAGATTGCCAAGATCATGCTCAAGGCTTCATGTGAAGAATGTGGGACCATTGCAGTGCTCAGAGCACTGTCAAAGGACCTCAAAGAGGTGCATGTGGCGGATGGTACATACTTTTACTTGCAAGTCCAGTGTAAACTAATTGTGATGAATAGCTAGTCAGCAGTACAGTCTCAGTCTTCAATGCCAGAAAAAGCGGATACCAACAGAGATGAACATACTCCTTGCAAAGATGCTCAATGCCAGTGATCCAGATCAACCTGTTCACTGTCAATTCAATCGACATGCTGTTGTTGTGAGCATTCCCCTCAACCACAATGCTGTCTTTTTCGATTACATACATTGTTGTCTGTGGAAAGCAGTATTATGCTTCAAGAACAACAGGATCTCAGTTGTCCTCACTTGCTAGGGTCACAATTCCTTGTCGATCTTTGGGCACATACCAAGCATACAGAGAAATCCTCGAGATATTCCAGTTTGATCAGAATATTAATCTGAGTACCCAAATCAGTCCATGTGTTATGTGTGCATGCATTGGTTCAAACCTTGGGAAGGTATGTGAGACGATATCTGGGACACTTTGTAAGTGCCATTAGATCATTGTACATTTTTGACTGATCAAATGGATCTAGTACTGAGTCTACGGTGAATGTCCACCTATGGGAGCTAGAAGAGTACATTGAGGATAATATAACACTACTGGTACTCATTCCTCCAACATGAATTGACAGTCAACTGGCCATGAAGACCATTACCATTGGCCCCCAAAGAATGAAGGTTTGGGCAATGATTGACTTAGCCAAGGTATGTGATTTGGTACCACATGGACCTTGCTAATTCTTCATAGTAGTGAGGCACTGGCACAGCTTGTAGTAAGGTACCACTTTGACAAGATATTCTCATTCCCTGGACAATTGCATAATGCAATGTGTCAAGAAAAATTAGTGGTAGGTAATCATTCATTTGAGTCCCCCACCATGGCTTCATCTTGCAATCACTCTGCCAACTCTTCCAGGTAGTTGCAGTCTTCCTTACTTAGATCACCAACCTTGGCCTTCTCATAGAGGCCCTTAAGCCAAGCCATCCCTTCAACCACCTTCATTGAGGGATGTGTTCAAAGCCAAATTGAGTTGACCATGGGGGTATATTGTCATATACTGTCCTAACTCCAACCCTCCGGAACCATCTCCAGTTCCCTCACCTCGAACTCCAATGCATTCTTGCTCGGGAGTTCACCTCCGACCTCCGGACTTCTGCTATGTTACACTTTTGTAACTTTCTGACTCACTTACATTTCCTCCGATCCCCATTTGTACTAGATCTGCTTTCTAATTATCTCCGAACCTGTGTAGCACAGCTCCAGCTATGTTTCCCTCTGTTTCCGTCTTACTCATCTCCATTCTGTGTTTACCAATCACTTACTAATGCGATGAACTCCATAGTATATATAGTGTAGAATTCATGTATCTAGCTTTAGCTTCGTTATCGACTTGACAAATCCTCTTGACCTCTGAACGTCTCTGACCCTCCTATCTCTGACCTTTTCCTAAATCCAGGACACGCAACCTAGCAAGGGGGCGGCACACAAGCTGAACCCAAAGTCCCATTACGTCTGCAACTCTGGAGGATTATACAGTCTTAACATATATGGTTTAAGTGGAGGATTCTTCTGGGAATTTGGTTCGCAATCCTTCATCTTCAATGGGTGATTCGCATCGCGGGCGCTCAAACAATACTGCCTTGCATGGAATGACCACTGTGGACGCAGAACACATCAGATACATTTGTATTCAAGTAAGTCATCATTACTGCTCACACATGTTGGTAATGTTGGTCTAGGCCTGCTCCGCAATAACCTTGATAGCCACCTGGAACGAAAATGATGCTGCCCTCAACTACGTTACGATGTACCAGTGCATCGTTTCATTCATCCGGGATGCTGATGAAGAGTGGTGGGATGATTTATACAAATTTTGGAACCTGTGAGTCTCCACTTTCGTGGTGGCATCTAACTGACTACATTCACTGCATAGGGAGATGTTCAAGAACGCAAATGGTAACCTGGCTACCTCCTCAGTGGTGGGAACCAGCCCTACCTCTCAAGTGAGCACAATTGAATGCATGTGTGCCCAAATGAGAGCATATCATCACAGCCTGGACCCACGGTACCATCCATGAGTAACTGGAATGATGACCCCCATACTGACCTTGTGCCAACCCAGACTGCCAGCGAACCGTCGTCCACCCATGCTTGAGATTCATCCACCTCCGAGTCAGGCTCGGCTTCTCCAATACGGCAGATTGCAATAGACCCTTGTCTTATTGGAGTCGACTTAAATCCATGACCCACCTCAAGACAAGCCACCATAATGTCTTCAAACTGCTCTGATGGTATGACCAATGTGGAAACACCAGCCAGCCTCCCTCCTTGTGGTGGAAGTCCCTTGACGGAAAATGAAGACTTTCCAGAGCCCCCACTCATGCCCGTTACCAACAAGAAGACCGCCAGCAAGGGAAAGGGAAAGAAGCGCGCCACAGACGAAGCAGAGGCTGAGGGTGGTCGTGCCAGTAACCCGCCAGTGAAGAGAACTAGACATAGCGGCCGCACTTAAAGGTTTTTCCCCTGAGTTTGCAGGTCTTTTACTGACTTTGTTGTTAATGTAGCCGTGTATACCACCCTTCAAGTTTTGTTGCGATTCAGCATCTTCAAGTTGTTCGCATTGTACACTTCTCGCCGAGTCCATTCGATTGCTGGCCCCCTGTTCATGGCTCCGACCCATGTCACTCTCTCGCCATTGCTCTCACTGTCGCTTGGTCGCACTGTACACTTCAAGTTCTCCATTCAATCCCTGGCTCCTCCCCTTCTTGCTGTCCGCGACTCGTGTTGCTCTCTCACCGTTGCTTGGGATGGACATTGTATCATGTATTGTGGTAGATAATGGTATACTGCGAGTTGTATTGCTATCAGAATATACTCATTTATATGCCAATATCAAGGTGGGAGCGAAAAGCGATAAGGAACGGATATGAGCAGGGTGTATCTACTGACACACTACCGACCTTATCATGTTTATGCAAATTTTGTGATGAACAATGTCATAGTAGTTCTGGATATCTGGTGGTAGAAAAGACTGAAAAATGTAGGATTGGAGAAATTAGTGTGAAATGGGGGCAAAAGGGGATCCAGTGTCAAATTTTCAACTAGTACTTGTAAGTACTTGGAAAAAAATGAGTGGAAGATCTTACTCCTGATCAGCTGCCAGGTGGGATCTTGATTGAGCTGGTGGTATCAGGACAGTGTGTCCTCAATCACCATCACTGATTGATCCAGAGTGAGGGTGAGAGTTGGGGGGATTTGGCTAAAGACAAGCATGGAGGTGACATGAATAGTGCATTCAACGTAGAAACTCCACCAGTCATTGCCACAGTGCATGATCAAGAAAGTGAACTGTTCTGGCCATGGTCTGGGTGTAAGGCCCAGAATATGATAGCTTGGAACTGCACTCATGCTCAGTGGAGAAAGCTCCAATCAGCAGGAGATTGATGAAATCATGCACTTCCAAGTTTTTGTGGCAGTGCTAGCTGATCCAGGGCAACCTCAGGCTCAGGCACATCAATGTTGAAATTATTTTGCCTGATGTCAAGTTGTAGTTCTGTGAGTCCAGCTTCAAAGCCAAAAGGACTAGGAGGGCCAGGGTCTTCGAAAATAGGCTCTGGGTCATGATGGTCTGGCCTAGGATTGCTCATATTGAGGGAGAGCAGGGGGAGACAATGGGGGCATACCATGCATACTGTTATAATTGCTGTTCAAACTTCAAACCCACTTATCAGCAAGGAATACAGAAACATTGCAGATTGATAATCAGGATCTGGGATTGCCAAATCTGCTGCCAGCCCCAAATAGCTTTTCTCTCAACTCAAAAAAAAAAGGAATCACTATATATGGTTGATTAGTAAGTGCATTGTCAAATTGGGCACTCAGATTGCACTCATATAAGCGGAACTCAGATTTGCATCTCAGATCTGCCACAGATGCATCTTCCGGCCCTAAGGTTATTCCCACATAGGTATTCATATTATAAAGTGTTCCAACAGTACATTCCGTACTGCATATACTTTCCATGCCTTTTGTTACATATGTTGAAGTCATCCACATCGACAAAGGCCTCAATTGTGTTTGAGCTCTGTCCTGGCGAATGTTTGCCAGCAGTGCTTCATTCCCTACCTTCCAAAGCGATGGAACCCTGTACCCTTGAAGCAGATCTTTCTGCACTCCCTGGAAAACACATGTCATATTATAAAGCCTTACTTAAGCTCTCTTCTATGATGGTAGGTCCGTCAGAAAGGACAAGTTTATGTCGTTGTAACATCAAGTTTCCAGGCCCCTTCACCAGACCCCATTATGCAGCAAGCAGATGGTGTTTTAGTGCTGTTCAAGGAGTCCCTGGATGAGAAAATGCTCCTGGTGAGGCTACTATTGTATACCCAATGAACCTATGAAGAGCAAGAGTTCCTTTTACATCGTTACCTCAGTGAGGAAGACATATGGTGGTTAGTATCTGAACGGAGTGCAATGAAGGGCACCTCAACAGTGAGTGCAAAGTATATTGATGCCATTTGCAAACATAATCTGAGGTCGTTTTCTGTTGACCTTTGCCATGTAGGTCAGTTATAGCTAGACCATGACATCATTCTGACATTGAAATAGGCATAAACATTTCTCTTCTGAGGTTAAAGAACCGAGCATAGTAAAAGATTCTGTGGCAGGTTTTGCAATACCAGGTAACCAATGGGTGTGCTGCCTCAGGTTGGTCAGATTGCAGAAACACTGTAAAGTGGTACTCCAGCAGTGCGGGTGGTGTTCCTGGAGGCTGTGAGAATCCATAGGCCATGTGGTTACAATGGTCTTATAGAATGTCTCCTAGTATATGAAGCATTTCTCTTAAAAAGAGAAGTTCCTCCATGAGGCTCCCCTGGTCAGAGGGTGCATACTATTGCTGCTCATTCATTAGCTCATCTGCCTCTTGAAGTTCCCTGATATAAATGGGGAACAAAGGGATGGCTGGTGGACTTGGCATATCCGCCTCTATGGGTGAATTGCTTTCATTAGAAGCTATGGTACTGTCTGTGATATCCATGCTTAATGGGTTTACAAGTGTTGTATGTGATGATGTGTGATCCAATTGTATGTATACACTTCAATCTTATACTCTAATTTCGTAGTAAGGCCTAGAGTGAAGGTAGTGTTGGTAAATTGGTTGTACCAAAGAAGGACCAAAGTGGTCACTCTCCTTTGTCCTGAGGGGAATTTAGAGTAGTGAATATGATGGGGTAGGAGTCTACATAGTTGGCTACTGAAGCTGGTGGGTTGAAAAGTGATAGGTAGAGTTGGCAGTATAAATATGAAAGGGGTTTGAACTCATACCAGTCCTCTGGAATGCAAAGATAAAAGAATGGGGAATTCCCTTTGGCATGCGAAGGGCAAGGCTTGATTTGCACATTCATGCAGTCTTGGTAATGGGTAACTGTGTGGCAGATATGGCCAACAAGAAAAGGTTCGGCCTGGTTGCAACCTTGCCTCCAGAGTGAGGTAAGTGAGCAAGTTTGTAGCTGAGAGCATATCCGATAGAGGGGGATGCTTTCTCGACATAAATAAAAGTGCTGAGCTTGGATTCATGGGGGTGTTGAATTATAGCACCTGAGTTTTCCATCTACAGTAGGGCAGGTTGAGCTTCCTGCTAGTGACTAGATGGATACTTACAGTTGGCTTATGATGGGTTGAGAATAAGGGTGAAACAGAGACTTGTAGGCATGACAAATGTGCCTACTATTTATTGTACAGAGATGAGATAAGCATAAGGGTTCAGATGAAAGTAGATTTTTAGGAGTTTTCTTAGTTTTGGTATGAAATAAGCACACTTCTTTGGTGCCGATTGAGTTTGTGCTTATTTATCATGCTAACTTTCATTAGGACATGACATAATAGGCACTCATGGCAAATATATTGTGCAACCTGATATTTCCATGCCAGACGGAGAAAGGTTGCCCATGTCGGGTAACCATAGGTCGCATGCTCCTGCTCACAATGGGCTTGGAGTAGTTGGATGATGAATTCCCAATCTGCTAGTAGATCCAGTAGGGGTATCTGTAGTGGAATGGGTCTCCATTGTTGGTTTGGTACTGGGTTTACTTGGGGCAGTGGTGCCTGTTGATGTGCCCATGGAGGCGGTGGGGGTCCCTGGGCTTGTTGCTGCGCCAGATATGGTGCTGCACCCTGGGGCATTGCTAGGTTTGGCACTATGCTTCTTGGGGCTCTGATTCCAGCATTCATGTGACTGGTGTCCATGCTTGGAATGCTTATTGGTCTTTCAGCTATTAGGTATGCTAGGGGGGTGGTGTGAGAATTGCTTGGATCTGTTGATCTAAAGTTGCAAGGATTTCAATTTGCAAGGCAATGATCTCTTGGTATTCTGTGTATAGGGTGTCAATGTCTTCTTGCCTGCTATTGCAATCTGAGCAAGCTGTACTAGGAAGTATGATAGTCGCTTCAGTAGTGCTTGGCCTAGAGATTACAATAGTACTCCTTCTGCTTTGGGAAGTAGTAATAGGTGAGAGTATGCATAATGGATGGGCTATGCTTAAGTGTGTAGCCAATGGTATGTTGATGTATGTAATGCACTTTGTGTGGTACTTAGCTCAGCTTTGAAATAAGTGTCCCACTGTGCTCAGATTAGCTGGATGTTCCTTTTTAGTGTTTGATTGTCTGGTGGGTTAGCAATGAGATCTGAAAGTGTATGTTGTTCAGGGTAGTTTAATGAGATTTCACTTGGGGTCCGAGTAATCTTCATTGGATAGACTAGTTTCACTATCAATGTCTTCTGTAGTGCTAAGGGTGTGTAGTGATTTGCGCTGTATATAGGGGATAACTCTAAAAGCGGCTATAGCTCGGGCTAATGAAGTTCCATCAAGTTTGGCTAGCTTGTAGCTGGTGCCTTGTGTTTGGCGTATGACTTGATATGGGCTAAGTATCTAGGTTTGGTCTTCCTATTCAATTTCTTTTCAATGATGGAGTTATGAATTAGAACTAATTCTCCTGGCAAGTAGGATCCTTTACTTAAGTGAGTTTCAAATCACTTTTCAAATTGTTACTTGGACTGGATCCAGGCTTTGGTGAGAATATCTATAGCCTTGGTTATGTCTTCTGGGTGGCGTTCCAATTGCTGAATTCATAGTGCTAGCAGTGTAGCAGTACTAAGGTTGTGCTTGAATCCTTCCACTTGGAATGTGGATTCAGTTAGATTGAAAGGTAGTACAGGATCTATTCCATACAGTAAGTAGTATGCTGAGTATCCTGTGGATCTATGGGTGGTAATGTTATCTGCAAATAGTGCAGCTCTAAGCTTAGTAGGTCAATCAGCAATATTGCCTTTACAAGCCTTTACTAGAGCTTCTCGTAGCATAAAGTGTTCCTGCTTCACAACTCTGTTAGCTTGGGAATTGTAGGAGGATATGTATATTTGGAGTATGCCATGTTGTTTCAGGAGCTTAGCTAATAGTCCTTGAAACTCAGGGCTGTTATCGGTAATTATCTGACCTATGCATTCATGACAATAGATTAGATCTTCAAGTGCAAAAGTGGCGATTGCCTGTGCTGTAGCATGTTTTAGTGCACAAGCTTCTGCATACTTGGTGAGGTCATCTCTAGTGACAACAATATATTGGTATCCCCTAGCTGCTGGCATATGCATTACATTAATGTGCACTTTCATGAATACCATAGCTGGTGGGGATATAGTAATAGGCATGTGTACTTTCTGGGTACTTCTAATTTGGCATTCATGGCAAGATTTCACATGATGTGATACATCTTGATACATGCTGGGCCAATGGAATTTATGCCATGATTGTTCCCAAGTGGCTCTAGCACCATGGTGTCCAAGGTTGTCATGAGCTTAAGAGTGGCATTCCTTAGTTAGTCCTTTTGTACATGTGTCCACTTTTTACATAGTATTTGTCTACCTTTCTGAGAAGGTCAGATAAAGCTATACTTGGACTGGGGTTGGTTAGATGGTCATATATGTCAAACAATGTAGTTTCTTGCTTGACTACACTAGTCTGCTGGCAGGATACATTGTTTATTAGGCATATAGTGCTTGGTATAGTTTCAGTTGGGATGGTCTGTGGGCTTGGGGCTGTTTGATGCCTTTGCCCATATAGTGCACAGGTATCTAGCCAACTGTCATCATAGTCAGGGACTTGTGATTGATCTACTGGTCTCCTAGACAATGCATCAGGACCTTTGAACTTGGTAGCAGGTACATGTACAAGTTCAAAGTCAGATACTAGGATTTCTTGGATCCATCTAGTGATCACAGCACTTGGTTGCTTTTCCAGATGGTTAAGCATTCCATGAGTGTATTTTGCATCCACCTCAATAGTTAGGTGTCTTGCACCTATGATATGTTGGTGGAAGTTCTCAAGTGCACAAAACAATCCATACAGTTCCAGCTTGGGCTGGGAGTAGTTTGCTTCATTGGTAGAGAATGGTAATGATCCATAGTGTGTGGGTCTTTTCTTTCCATGTTCATCTACTTGGGATAGAATGATGCCAACTCCTAGATAGTTGGAGTCAACAGAAAGGATAATTGGTCTGTTATACTCATAGTTAATGGTAGTAAGGGCAGGTGCTGTGGTAAGCAATGTTTTGAGCTTATCAAAGACTTCTTGACATTCTTTGGTCCATTCAAAGTCCTTTCCTTTCTTCCATGTTGCAGTAATGCTGGAACCAATTTGTGAGTAGTTAGGAATCCATAACCTCACAGTTCCACATAGGCCCATGAATTGGTGAGCTTGCTTAGCATTAGTAGGAGCTGGCCAATCTATAATGGCTTTCACTCAATCCTTGTCAGGTTCCCATCCATCAACTCCTACAGTTTGTCCAAGGATTTGCACTTGTGGTTTGCATATTTGTAGCTTCTTTCCTGAGAAGGTTCCACCAGCTTCTGCTAGGTGGTGTAATATGTGGTTTAGGTCAATGGCATGTTCCCATATATACCTCCGTATGGTAGGCCTTTCTGTTAGTACAGCAGGTTTCCCTTTCTTGTCAGGATAAGTAGTAAGTGGTCCACATATAGCCCTCTCAGTCTTGAAGGACTGAACCTCCTCTCTCGTCGGAACGTTGGTGAAGGGTGAATAGGGGTCATCCCTGTGCAATAGCTTTGCAGCATGCTTACGAACTAAGTGCTAAGTGCCACTATATCAGTCAGCATGTCTAGGGATAAGTGGTAACACATACGTGGAAATCATTGACGTCCGCTTTCCTATGCGTAGGTAAAGACTTGACCTTACGAGGCGACGCGGAAGATTTTTGCCCTTCCTTCGCATCAAGTTGTGAGCTGCACCGGTCGCCTAGGTGGGTCTGTAAAACGTCAACAACCGTTGCTTTCACGACATCAGCCACATCCATTCGCAAAGTGTCCTTCAAAATTTCAAGCTCACGTCGGGTGACAGGAGTCGAGCCCCCCTGCAAAGACTAAGTATGAGCGACAATGAAATCATTGCAGTAATCAGGCTCAGACCGTTGGGTGTGGCACAGAACTTGTGTCGGTAACCTCGGGGAGGGTCGCGAGCAGCGCAGGGCAACCAGTGGCAGGATTGTAAGCCTCCAATTCGATCTTTGGTTCCACCCGAAGCCTCAGTGGGCGTGGAAAAGGAGTAGTGACAGAACGAGGGCGCTTGGGATGGAATGGATCACAAACCAGCATAGAGAAAAGTGGGAATGGCTGTACCTCCTGCCAATCAGCAAATCCAGGGGAAGCTGGACAGTACTTGACAGCACTGGACAGTACCATAGTACTCATAGTGAGGGTCCAACTTGACAGTGCTATGACAGTACTATGACAGACTATGAGAACACGAAACACTGTGACATACTATGACATACTATGAACATACTATGAACACACTATGAAAATACTATGAACACACTATGACAGCACTATGAAAGACTATGAACTACTATGAAAGTATAGCATGAGTGATGAAAAAGAT